>SZWC01019719.1:10765-28137 GCA_023375785.1 Penium margaritaceum
AGGATCAAACGCTTTGATTCAAAGCACATTAGAGCCTTGTTGTCACGAAGCCAGGGATCGCCTAGCACCACGTCGAACGGGTCAAGAAGGTTGAGTACCTTCAACGTGACACTCTGTGTGTACCCTTGAATACAAATCTTCGCTTTACAAGTACCGATCACGGGTACTGTACGGTTGTCACCGACAACAACTGCGCCATTCGATGGCTCGTACTTCAGGCCAACCTGTCGGGTAAAGCCAAGGCTAACAAAAGAGTCGTCCCCTCCAGTGTCAGCCAGTACGTTCACGGGAGCACCAGCTAGGTGTCCTTTGAACTGCATCGTCATGTTGCCTCCACTCTTCCGAGTGAACAGACTCGACGACGGTAAGCCGAGTTTGTGATAAACACGGAATCTGTACGACGGGCGTCGCATCTCCCATGATTCACCCACTCGAGTCCACATCTTGTGGGCACGTGTGAATTCGGCCAGCACCTTCCAGTCTTTAAATTTCACTAGGTCGAAATCGTCGACTAAAGGTACTGCGAATGTGATTGAACTCATTGCTTTGAGTGCGTTTGCTTCAATCACTGTGTTACACAACTCTTGTACCGTGGTTGGTGTCGCCACCACTAAGCAGGTTCGGTCATGTATCTCGTCTGGTGATGCAAGGATTAGTGGGCAATGTCGATCAGCAAGTGTAGAATGAGGTTCAATGAGAGGGGAGAAAACAACAGAGAAATTTGAACTCGTCAAAAACTCAAATTGTTTAACATCCTCGTCTGAAAACATGAACTCACACTCGTGATCCAGTTTTACCCCTGAGTGGTCCCCACTGACGTCCCTCAGGGGTGGGGAAAACCCGCCCCACGGCCCTGTCCGTTACCACGGCCGGACCCATTGCCACGACCGCGACCCTGTCCACGGCCTTGTCCGCGGCCTCCTGCTGCACCATCCCCACGAGGTGCTGCTTCTGCAGCTAGCGCCGCGACCTCTTGCCCACCACCAGCAGCCTCAGGGCATTGAGCCCTAAAGTGGCCCGGCTGCATGCAGTTGTGGCAGAGTCCTTTGCGGAAGGCTGCGTTGCGACGCTCACGCGCCGCCTGCAGCTCGTCATTCTCGCGGCTGCGCTTGTTGTTGGGACCCTTGTGTCCACCAGCCTTCTTGGCTGGAAGGTTTATAGGTTGCTTGCCCTTGGCCCCGCCTCGCTGTCCGGCAGACCCACCAGCCCCTGTAGCGTCCACGCGCATGTCGCGCCCCTGATGTGCACGCGCGATCGGCCGTGCATCAGAGTAGTGTTTCGGGTTCGCCGAATACACTTCGCTCATGGAGTCGCGCAACGCCCTCCAGCTTGTCCAAGCTTGGCCAGTGGCGGTCGTGGTGGTCTTGTCCTTCAGCTTCTCGCTGGCGACACCATCACGCAAGTACTCCAGCAGCATGCACTCTGGGTACTTGGACGTCTGAGTCCCATTGCCCTCGGTGAAGCTTTCGGCTTCCTCCACGAGTGCGATGAACTCGCTCAAGTAGGATTCGAGCGAGCTGCCCAGCTGCCTGAAGTCCTTGATCTTGTGGAAGGCGCGTTGCGCCTCCTCACGTTGGGTGCACTTCTTGCGCATGATCGTGCAGAAGGCCTCCCACGGCATGGGCTGCCACTCGAGGTGCGGCTGCTGCGCAGTCCACTCCTTGACCACGTACTTGAAGAGTTTATCTTCAAGCCGCGTCGTGGCAAGGTCGCCCCACTGGCTGAGTGGAGCCTTGTGGACACGTAGCACGTGCTCCATGCGGTTCAGCCAGTCGGTCAGCTTCACGCCCTTCCGGAAGATCTCCACACTGTGGAGGAAGGATGTGTTCATGACCGGCCCCGAAGTCGTCGAGGTAGGCAGGTCGTCGCTGCCACCGGCAGTGGCATCCGCAGCTGCGACACGCTGCACTTGCTGCTGCATCCGCACCTGGGTCACGCTCTGCAACGCCTTGTCGAGGTCGTTGCATCGGCGGCTTGCCTCATGGGCGGCCAGGCGCTGCAGCTGGCGATCACGGTCAAGGTCCGTGATGCTCTGCCCGACGTGGGCCAGCAGGTTGGCGAACGCGAACTTGCGCTCTGATGTCGTCAGAGCATCGGCGATAGCCTCCAGGGCCTCGCGTTGTCCGTGCACCCTTACCCACTGCAAGAGGGTACGGTTCGCGTACACCCCTCCAAGGAGTCCCACCTTTCGGAGGAGACTATCGTCGGCGACGACGCTCGAGTGGGCGCTGCCCTGTCCCATCGCGGCCACATCGTAGGAAGGGGGGTCCGCCCCCATTCCTCCGAGGGGTGCCGTATCTCCACCGTCGGTGGTGATCTTCAGTCGGCCTGCCGCCTCAGCAGCAAACTCCGTAAGTCTGCGACGGCCATCGCGAATCGATTTTGCGGCGTCGTAGTCTGGCTCGTTCTCGCGGGAACTTCCCGTGTGACTGCTTTCAGCGCCCTTGCTGCTCTCGGCAGTCTCGCTGCCGTCGGCAGCCTCAGGCGATGCGGCGGGCGCCTTTTCCTTCTCGAGCAATCGGCTCGAGTTCGCCGCACGACGATGGCGATGGTCGCGATCCTCGTCGCCTTCGCCATCGTCGGCATCGTGCTCTTCGTGGGGGTCCTCCTCCGGAAGATCCTCCTCCATTGCGTCGTCCGTCGCATGGGGGTCGCCCATGTGCGCGTCGACGTGCTCGTCGAGCACCTTTGCGGCCTCCGCACGCTTCTCGATATCGCCGAGGTTGGCGTCGGTTGCCTTAGGCGGCATGGTCGCCTTTGGCGACACGGTTGCCTTAGGCGGTACGGTTGCCTTTGGGTTGGCAACCGTGCTCGCAGCGGCGGCTCCCAAAACTTGGAGTCCGCCAAGGGCGCGTGGTGAGAACGTCACCACCTTGCCCTTGTTGGCCTTAAACGGTGCGGCACTTGCCATCCCGTCGCTCGTGCGTCTAGCACGTGAAGCTTGTTGTGGGGATCACCCCACAACGAGGAGGATTCGCCTCCTTTTGCGTTGCTCTCACGATCGGTGAGGCAATTTTAATTTATAATTCTATTTTCCTAGGCCGCCACGTCGGCACAAGATCGTGGATTTTTGGAACTAGACTTCCTAAGCCGTGACTCACGGCGATTGGCAAGCACTAGTACCTAGGAAAACAGAAAATTACAATACAAGAAAATGACAAGAGGTGTGAGTACCGCTCACAAAGCTAGGAGAAAGAATGGGAGAGGAATTCCACAATTCCTAGCGACTCCTCCAATCCTTCTTCTAACTCTTGTCTTCTTCTTGTCTTCTTGTCTTCCTTGGCCTCCTCTTGAGTCTTCTTTGCGCGTCTTGCGCCCCTTGGCGGCGTCCTCCTTGAGCCGACGGCGTTGGGGAAGCCGCCAAAAGTCCTCAAGATGTCGTCCTCCCTCTTTCTAGAGCTTCCTCAAGCTTTGAGAGCCCCTGGCCTTGGGGAGAAGCGCTGTCCCAATTTTTGGTTGAAGGAAGGAAGAAGGGAACCTTGAAAAGAGGGGAAAACTTGGTGGTTTGGGGGTGGGCACTCCCCACCCCGTCCCACAAAAATCCCTTAGGCCCCCTGGATGTGAGGAGAGGCTGTGGAGAAGAAGCCCCAAAAAATAGAGCTCTTCTCTAGCTTCCTAACGCACTTTACGGCGTCTCAAACGGTGAAGCGTAGATGCCGTAGTCCCTTCTGGCGTTTCTGCTGCTGCTTGCAGCTGCCGGCGGCGTTTTATCTATGTTGTAGCCGCCGTTTCCGTCGAACACTTGGTCGCGAGGGTCGTCTCGCTCTGAGAACCACTGTAACGGGCCGGATCTCCAGCTCCTGCTCTGAAGTCGTCGTCGGAGTTCGCAGAATGGCGTTCTCAGTCCGCGTCAGGGGTTTACCCCCTTCGCGAGACTGAGGGGCAATCGTCATCAACGACCCAGAGCAGGGAGACTCGAATATTTCGAGTCTCCGGAGGCCCATTTCCGTTTTTAGCCAAACCCCTGGTTTTGGGACCCAAACCGGGGGTTTTTACCTCGAACTCGTGTGTTCGCACGAGTTATTCCGATTATATTCTGTCGAAGTTCGTCGCAAACGAACTTCGACTTAGGTTTTTGTCGTCCTGGCGCGAAATCGTTGCGTGCGAGGCACGCTGGCGATTTCGCGCCAGTAGTTTTTAACCTCACCCTCGCTCCCCCTATCCCTCGTCCTCTCTTGCTCGTTTTGCAAGGAGGGCGAGGGGGGAGGAGGGCACGAGGCCACGAGGCCTCGCCCTCGAGGCCCTCGTGGCCTCTTGGCCGCCGATCGAGCCACCAGCTCGATCGGCGGCCGATGGCTCGCCGGCGGGTGGCCGCCGGCCGGCCGGTAGCCAGCGGGTGGCTAGCCACCGGCCAGCCCTCGCGATAGCGAGGGGTGGCTTGCAGCCACCCCCTCGCTATCGCGAGGTGGGAGGGCCGAACTGGCCCTCCCGCTACATATGGAGTAATGTTATTGTCAAAAATGTTTTTCTCTCATAATGTAAGTTGAATAAAATGCAACTTACCATGATTAATCTCCAGAAGAACTGGTAGTTAACTGAAGTATGATTCGAAAACACCCCTTATCCATAAATTTCATTTTCAAATACGAAAGGATGTATCTCAAGAAATTCAATCTCATTTAATTTGATTATATCATGCTAGGTGAGATATATAAATTTCTTTAATGCTAACGAAATACCAGTTCATATTTTTTCCATTGATTATGATGGTAAAACAACATGTTGAAGGTAAGATAATAGGTATGATTATGCAATGAAAATATTTAAAAAATAGTTTATCTTGAAAATGGTTCGAATTGAGACAAGAAATTTTTTAATACGTAAATTAACATTGGTGAAGGTAAAATCAAACCTTTTTAAATATGGAAAAATGTGTAGGCAAATGATAGGTGTCAAACTGGAAAATATAAACCTTTGTTTGAGAAGCTGTTTTTCTTCATTTGTTTTGTAGGGAGAAAATTGTAGTGGACACATAGACCTATAAGAAGGAAAAAAATTTATTCTTTGAACGTGGTTACAACATTTTGTGAAAGGTTTCTTCTTTGTGAAAAATTATTTCTATAATTAAAAGTTCTGAGTTTTCAAATCATGATACTAGGAGAAGTTTCGCTTGCTTGATTCTTTTTAGCATAGTTTTCCTATAAGGATATCACAAATAAGTCACAATCCTTATGCTTAGGAAATAAGAAATAATGTGTTTAGCTGAAGAAAAGTAGATACGCAAGAAGCATGTGTCTCAATGAAAACCTATTTCCATCCCCGTTGTAATGTGCTTCGATGATGTGTGTTTTTAGATTTTTTTTATAATTGATTTGATATTGAATATAGCGTGGCAGTGCCACTCTGACCGGTCGTAGGAGCCACGTGGCTCGAGCGAGGTCACCTGGGACTGTGGGCGGTTGGACGGGATGGCTTGAGGGTGGGAGACCCTCAAGCACCGTGATTTTGGCCTAGTCGGCCAAGGATTCTTTCCAATCCGCTACATTGGTATCAGAGCTCCAGGGCTCGAATCCCACATTGGGATTACTGGAGATGCCGAGGCGGCTCTCACTCCTAGTGGGGGGGACTGTATCATGGCAGTGCCACGTCGACCGGTCGAAGGAGCCACGTGGCTCGAGCGGGGTCACCTGGGACTGTGGGCGGTTGCACGGGATGGCTTGAGGGTCGGAGACCCTCAAGCTCTGTGGTTTTGGTCTAGTCGGCCAAGGATTTTGTCCAATCCGCTACATTAAACATGAATATATTTTTTCAAGTATTTTCTATTAGAAGATGCTTGTTTCCATTGAATGCATACCAGTTCTCCATTATGTAGCTCTTCATATTCCTAGTGTTCAAGATAAGTCCATGGGTGTAAGAGTGAGCAATAACTCAACTGAGAGACAGCTGCGACATGGGGCACTTGTATCGACAATCGGAGGTTTATACGTGAAGTTACTTATTTTTATTCGTAAATACCCGGGTGCGGCTTGGCCAGGAAGTTCTGATGTACAAGCCTCATTTAATTCTAGAATCCAAGTCCACGGGGGTAAAGGAGCCTAGATCATTGAGTGCTACATGCATAACATGGCTGTGCTTTCCTCCTGGCCCAGCTTGGTCAGAAGGTACAAAGTGCACACAAGCAGATGAGGGTACTTGGCCCAGATTAGTGAGGGTGGGGCTACACTGTAGAAGACTGCTATGACCGCTTGCATCAGCACATGCAAGCAAAGCTTTGGAGCAAAGACCACTTTGCATTAGGTGATGCATGTAGGACTTAGCATTGAATCAACTACCACATGCACGACTTAGCAACTACATGCGCTACTACATGCACGACGTGGTAGCTACATCCGGAGCCAAGAGAGGGGATCGCCCTACATCAGCGACAACATGCAGAGCTTAGCAGCTCGGACCATTGACAAGTTACAAACATTCTAGATGCTTCCTTGAGGAGGAAGCTATGTGCCTTTGACTAAGAAGGTTCCTTCAGGAGGAAAATACGACCTTGAAGTGAGAAGTTTCCTCTTGGCACAGGGCAGCTGGTCAAATTGCTAGGATCCTAGTATTATAGTAGTCTATACTTAGTCAATTCATTAAGTCAAACAACTTTAACAACTCCAACACAACTTAGGAAGCAACTCAGCAAGCAGCTCCAACAACTCGATTAGTTGTCTATCTCTGCCAGATAATGCCTTAGACCAAGACTCTATTGTCGCTCTCAGCTCAAGATCCTTATAAGTCTAGCAATAGTCTACGATCCTGGGTAGGACGATGCCCATGACTACCTGAAGGCCTGACTACCTCGCTATGGTGGCCAGATTACGCACAAGACTCAAACTTCCTAGCTTGAGCTGTCTTGTTTGACGTTACCCATCTTTGGGCCAGGAGTTCTGTCTTGGTGTGAGAGCCCAGAGTTAGTGTTAACCTGTACTCTACTTTGCAAAGCTAATTCTGTCTAGACAGTTAGATTGTTAGCGTCTCCCTTTGTCAAACTAGTGTGTTTGACAGTGTTGTGTGAGTCTGCTAGGAGGATATAGAAGTTGTGCATCGTGCTAAAGTTCCCCCCTTTGTCATCCCCTTAAGCCTTGGCACACTTTTCCATCTTGGCTAGGAGGGTGAAAAGTCTTGTGACGACCTAGTTTGTCTTTGACAACCTAGAGGCCATTTCACCTGAAAGTACGGTGATCATGCTGAAACCCTTGCAATGACAGCTTTGACGATTGAGCAAGGTGTTGCGCCCTTTTGATGGGGCAAGTTGTTTCTGAGCATTGAGCTGAGCTCTGTTTCGCTGTTGTTTCCCTTTACCATACTTGTACTTTATAGTATTTTTCAATTACAAGTGTGAAACTAGTCTTCCACTTTGACACATTTGAGTATAGGGTTTACTTGCTGGGCATAGAGATCCTCGATAAGAGTAAGACCCCCTTGTTACATCAGAGCACATGGTGACTTCGTTACTAGAGGCTCCAAAACCCCAAAAATGGGGATGATTTTATACACCGTGCATAGACGGGGAATGTAGATGGGGCTTTTAATGTGTGTTTTAACCATAGAAATGAAGGTGTGTCTTTTATGAACCAAATGCACCAAATGGGGCATGTACAATTTGTTGCTCCATGGAAAACATAATGTGATCCATTGTTGAATCGACTTTGCATTATTTTTGTATGGGTTGAAAATGCAAGGCATCGAGATAGTTCCTTGTTTTGTGGTCCTATGTTTATGAAAAATACTTGTATGTACTTTTTAATATTACTAGTTAGATAAGAGTTTATTTTATGGAGTTATAGGCCTCTTTTCATTATCTTAGAATGTGTTTCCTTGCAAATAGTGGAAATCTTTGACATTTGCATGCTTAAACCAATTTCTTGAGTTCAAGCTACGCTCATGATGTAATCGTGTATTGTTGGTAGTTCAAGGATTACTAGGAAGCTGATCTTATTAACCAGCCAAAGTGCGTGGTTTGGCGTGAAACCCTCATTTTCCTTTGTGTACTCCGTTTATGCGTCACTCTAGCATCTGTTGGCGTCAAGGCTCACTCTTCAAAATGTTGATTTTTGGTTTTATCATTAAGATACAAATATTATTTTCTTTTCAAGACCTGCTTTCATGTTGAGACTCTCACTTGACTTTTGATGCGTGCCACAAACAATTGTGCTATAGCAGTCTCCCTTATGGTTTGTTCCTTTTTTTCGGTGATTATTTCTGTGAACCTTTTTCAACTTGGCTACAACTTGGTGTCTTTATCCATATTGGCCAGAATTTGTCGTCTCACTTCAATTGTGTCCATTATGGACGTAGTAAGGGAGTATCCTTGTAGGTTTAGCAAGAATGTAGGGTAAAGTGGTATCTTTGTTTAAAAGGAGTGCCAAAATGTAGCATTAATCGAGAGAACTACTTTAACAATTAAAAATATTCAATAAGGAATTATGCATTTTTAGAAAATTTGGATGGAAGTATGGGATTGAATTTCTTCTTTCAACATATATCTTTTTGATTTCATGGTAAAATATTTATCATTGATAATTATTTCATAATTTTTGACATGCTAAAATTGTTATGGAAAAATTCGTGAAATCCATGACATAAAGGATATATTAATTTGTTTTTATTTAAATACAAAAATATATTTAAAAATAGTTTTTAATTATCTTCAGTTTTTAGATAATTCATGATGTAAGATACATTATGGGGTAGAGATAAATTAAGAAATGTTTTGAAAAATATATTTTGAACCATAGGTTCTATTACCGAGTTGATATATTTATATTTTTTGATAAATTAATCAAATATTTCGGATGATTTTAACTTGAAAATTGAAGTACAAAAGCACGACCCTATGAAAATCGATTGAATATGAAATGAATGATATAGAGAGAATTTTCAAATGAAATCCTTTTTTTTGTTAATATTTTCATAAATTAATATCAAATTCCTACTTTGTATTTAATATGTTTGTAAAATGCATATATTCATATCACTTGCTACATGTTTTAGGTTTGGTGCAATGTTTAACCATGGTAGTGGATTTTTATATTTATTATAAGATTATTTTAATTCTTCAACATGGAAAATTCATAAATTTTGGTGTGAATATTACGTAACCTTTCTTCATTTCACATTTCTAATAATTAAAAATTGCCAACCCTTGTTGAATTTGTTTTGATTTTTTTTTGTTGTCTTTGGGGAAATCGCATATGCAAATATTCATACTTTTGCAGCTGCCTTTATGGCAATGATGGAAAGAATGTATGACAGTCCTTTCAATTAGGGCTAGTATTTTAGGGATGCTTCGGAACCGTGTCTTAGATGGGGAGATTTGTTTTAGGCCGACAATATCAGGCATTATGGATATCCTCGACGTAGTGCAGCTAGTTAGCGAAGGGATAATCGAAAGACCGCCAAAAGAATTTTCTTTGTTCAGAACGAGTGTGTTTTGCGAGAATCCGGGATACGATGGGACTGTGGCAGTGTACTGGTGCGTCGAATCTTGAGAAATAACGGAAATGCGCTCTCGAGCAGATTAGTCTGTGAAACGCCGGGTCGGTTCTGCTTGTAATGGCTCGTTGAACGGTGTCGGACAGGGCGCTGCGAAATGTTATCCGAGGATCCTCATTTCCTGTTCGCGGACGTTCCTCGAGCTTTTAATCATCAAATGTCACACGTGATTGGTGGAGGCTGTGCCTGTTCATCCAGTGCTGTGCAGCCATTGGTCGTGCTATGTTGGGCCCGCAAGGTATGTTGAATAAGAGATCGACTTGTAGGGCCGAGCCACGCTACCTCGACCCCAGGAAGGCTAAAACACCGCGGGCAGGACGTACTGCCCATTGTTAGAATCTTTCGTTGACGCTTCGCATTCCAGCGTTCACAATCCACACCGAGTCTGCAAACCATTGCACATCGCAGCAGTCCGAATTCAAAGAAGCACCGGAAGACCCCTCCCCCCCNCCGCCCTCTCAACCGCAGCACGCGCGCTCCCGGTCTTCAGGAGACGAAAGAGGATCAAGGCACCGTGCGTCCACGGCAGGGCAGGTTTCGGAGCTCTTCCCCTCCGCGGGTGCCAACGGTGCATAAGCCACTAGGCGCCGTGCAGGGGATGCTGAAGTCAAGAAATAAATACATATTTGTACGCAGGCGGAACCGGAGCTTGAGGTTAGCAGTTTGGCTAGCGCGCATACGAGGTCAGCGCACGGCACCCCCCATGCCACAACGCTTTCTCATTTCTCGGTCGCGATTGTTTAGCATCCAACCACCCCCAGCGACTGTCAGTGATGGTGATCCTGGTCAAGACTACGCTCTGAACAACTCCCTGTGGTCTCTCTCTGCCTCTCTTCTTTGCTAAACTGACATCTGTCTTCCGCCCGGAAGGTAGATGTCCTTTTAGCGGAGTTAAGATTAAAGCGACGGCGCCGTACATCAGTGGTACCGTCTCCCTCTCCTCCTCCCTCCCGCGCTCACAAAGCTGTCAGCCGTCAGCCCCTACGACCACCGATCCACCCGCTCGTTTCCGCCACTCGGTGCAGCCCCACGTCAGCCCCCTCACTCCCAACTAGAGCGACAGTCTCCCGAAGTCCTCCTCATCGCCCGAGCGCACTTCTTAACTCCCCTCCCGCGCTCGTCGTCCCCCGTGGTTTCCCACCATGCCCGTCTCCGCCCTCCCCTCCCCTCCTGCCTCAGGCCGCGAGACCGCGGACGGCCAGGCGGCCCTCTCCAAAGCCATGTCTGCCGCGCAGACGGCCATCCGCGACCTCTTCCAGCTCGTCAACACAATGTCGCACGAGGAGAAGCGGCACACGTCCGCGCAGGCGCAGGCGCAGGCTCCGACCGCATGCAACGTCGCCGGGCCGTCCGCCCTCCCCTCGTCGCTGCAACGCCCTGTCAACTACTCTTTCCACCAGCTCGGGCAGCAGCAGCAGCCTCAGCCCGTCTCCGCCTCCCAGCCTCCCCCTTGCGTGCCCCACCGACCGCCCTCGGCGTACTCACCGTTCCTCGCCCCGCCCGAGTCGCACGTCCAGTCCCATCCCTGCCTGTCTCATTCATGTGCGAGCAGCAGCAGCAATGGCAGCAGTGGCAGCGGCAGGACGCCGCAGGTGCTTCAATCGCACACTGGCACCATGCGTCAACAGTATCAGGAGCAGCAGCACCAGCAGCAGCATCAGTACCGGCAGCAGCAGCATCAGCTGCACCAGCAGCAGCAGTACCAGCAGCAGCAGCAGCAGGAGCAGCAGCAGCAGCAGCAGCAGCAGCAGCAGCAACAGCAGCAGCAACAGCAGCAGCAGCAGCACCAGCACCGGCAGCAGCAGCCGCAGCAGATCCACTGTCATCAGCAGCTCCCGCCTAGCCATTACCTCGCCGCATCCACCTGCGCTAGTGTCCAGTCTCCTCGGGCACTCATGCTCCACCTTCCCACCATGTGTGCTACGCACACTGCTGCCACCACCATTGACGCTGCCGCTTCTGGTCCTCCCTCTCTTCCGCAGAAGCGCCCTATTTCTCCGCCGAGCCAGCCACAACCGAGTCTGCATGCCGATGCAGTGTTTGGACCGAGCCCTGCTGGTGCTGCGCTCGCTGGTGCTGCGCTCTCCGGCGCTCACCGAGTCGACGCCTGGGGCAGCAGCCTACTCCCTCAGGCGAAGCGGCACAAGTGGGACTCTGACGTCAGCCCTCGCGCCTACAGGAGCAGCGGGAGCGGCGGCAGCAGCAGCAGCAGCAGCAGTGTTTCCTCCACATGTTGGGCCGACGCATGCCACCAGCAGAAGACGTTCGTCTCCTCCCCCACCTCTCAGCCCACACCCTCAGCCGCAGACCTCCCTGCCTATAGCACAGCCCTTGCTCCGGCGAAACTGTCGACAGAGGGAGGTGTGCCTCCCGCCCCCTCTCCTACTTTCCGTGGCCCAGGGCCTGCCTCTGCCACTGGCGCGGTCTCAGCCAGCACCATCGAAGCCAAGGTGGCTGCCGCTGCCGCCGCAGCCGCCGCGCGGCTGAAGGGCGTGCGTCAGCGCAAGTGGGGCAAGTGGGTGTCGGAGATCCGCCAGCCGAGGAAGCGCACGCGCATCTGGCTCGGCTCGTTCGGCTCGCCCGACGACGCGGCGCGCGCGTACGACGTGGCGGCGCGCCTTCTGCGGGGGAGCAAGGCCGCGCTCAACTTCCAGCACGAGATGTCGCTGCCGCCGCGCGTGGTGCGGCTGCCGGCCGTCACCATCCGCGCGCTGCTGCGCGCGAGCGACGAGGCGCTGGGCCCGGACGAGGCGGGGCCGCACGACGGCGTCGTCGCGGGCCTCCGGGCGTGCCTCCGGGAGCAGCTGGCGGCGGCGGAGGCCAACGGGGAACCGCTGGCTCTGGACGACGGCAGCGAGGACTCGGGAGGGGAGGACGCAGCGCCGCCGTCGTACCAGCCCCTACCAAGCCCCGTGCCCCGGGTTGCTGCTGCCCCTGCTCCCCGACTCCAACTCCTTCCGGGCTCGGCGTTGCAGCATCTACAGACGATGGTGTTGCTGTGCCGGCCTGCGCCGCTGATTCCTCTCACTGCCTCACCCTCCCCCGAGGAGCCCTGCTCTCCTCTTCATCCTGCGTCTGCCGCTGCTGCCGCTGCTGCTGCTGCCGCGGCTGCATCTGCAGGTGCTGCCTATGCATCTGTGCCTAGTGCCTCTGTAGTGGCGGAGATGTTTGGTGTGGCAGCGGACGGGAGAGGCAGTGAGGCTGGACCGAAGCTAGAGATGACTCGGGCCCAGTCGATGGAGCGGATGGTGATGGCTGGGGTGCCTCCGGCCAACGACACAGCAATGGCTGCCGCTGCTGTGGGGACAGCAGCGGCTGCTATGGCGGCGGCGGAGGAGGAGGAGATGGAGTCGCTGCTGAACGAGCTGGAGCCTCTAGTGGACACGGACGGGCTGCTGTGCGGCGGCCTCTTCGACGACGTGGTGCCTGCCGTTGCCTTCTGACCAGCGTGGGGTCGTTGCGAGGACGTCTGAGCACAAGCCCGCCTCATGGACGCCACTGGCCCAAGCTTCAGACACCCGCGTTGCCAAGCTGGCGAATTCAGCTTGTTAGTTTCTCAGGCTCTTCGGGCTTATGAGCCACAAGGTCGGCAAGGAACGAGAGGGAACTTACTCCCGGGTAGACAGGAGGAGGCATTGCGACGACTCGCACTCTTGTGCAGTCTAGGTCGAGTCGAGGGGCTCTGTGGTGCACATCATGTGTTCCTCGAATCATGTCAAAGCACGCTGCCTGTGGCCAGCCAGCTGTGGCTGGGCCATCTTCGGCTATGTATGATGTCGCGCACGCCGTGCTTTGCCGATGATTCGGAATGACATGATGTGCGGCATGGGGCCTGCCTCATGAGTTTTGGGCACTCTGTACCATGTCTCCTATTTATAACTTGTTCTCATTGAACAGTGCATTCAACTCCGTTCACTCTATTGCTTTCCAGCATACATTCCTCAGTCTTGGCTGTCCAACTTCCCTTGGGATGTGCGAGCTTGTGGCCCTACAACATTGATGCAATGGCGATGTCCAGGGTGTTGTGAGAGACCCTGTTCCGGAGGATTTCTAGATCGTCTCCAGCGCCACACTAATGCGATGGACTCGTCATCAACAATGGCTGACTGCTGGAACAGCTTAGACAAGCCATTCCTTTCATTTGACATTGCATCCTTGATCACTTACTCTTCACAATGTTGTTGTTACTGACCTTATAGTGACCTCTCGGCTCACGTCCATTGCCTTGCAGATCCCTGAGGAGGCAGAGGGTACGGGAGACTGGGGGAGCAGATGCGAGTCCGGCAGCTGGCGAGCAACCTCAGGATACACTCGCGTCGTCCCTGCTACCCTCGTGGAGAGCTCACATTTGTCCTCAAGACGATACACTGTCGTGCTTGCTTATCTGTGAAATGCAATGCCTTGGTGACCTACTTTAGTCTTGCTTGTGACTTTGGGTTAGTTTAGACAGACATAGAGTGTGTCTAAACTCAGTATGTGGGCAGGTTGTGACGTGGGGCAGTTTCGCCCATGACTTTTTGTTTAGTGAGTGCCGGCGAGCTCTCTCTCGCCGGCCAACGGGTGGACTCGAGTAGCGAGTTCCACCCCGTAGGTATCATTCCACCCTCTCCACGTTTCTGACTCTAACTCCCTCCACACTCGTCCGTTTTGGACGAGGTCAGTTGCATCCTGACCACAGTGTGGTGCTCCACACAGTAGTGTAAGGGAAGAGGGGTTCTTGTTTTGGTATCAGAGCTCACGAGCCAAAGTTCGTCGCGTCCCGTGTGAGAGACGCGGGAAAAGATCCTGGGAGGGCAGATCTGCAGTTGCGCGGATCAGTAGCGGCAGCAGCAGCGGCGACAGCAGTCGCGAAGCAGCAGCGGCGACAGCAGTCGCGAAGCAGCAGCGTGCAGAGGCGTGAGGCAGCAGCAAGCAGCGGCAGCCGCGAGCAGAGGCCGCATTGGCTCGGCTGCGTTGGTCGAAACGCAGCACCACTGCCCACGGCTGCGCGGAGCAGCGGCAGCAACGACAACAGCGGCAGCAGCGTGCAGCAGCGTGCAGCAGCAGCAGTTAGCGGCCGCAACCGCCGTTGGAGGCAGCAGCGACGGCTGCTCAGCCGCAGCCGCAGCAGAGCATGGCAGCCACACTGGCACAGCCGCAGCACCGCCAGCAGTTGCGCGGTGCAGCAACTGCAGCGGCGTGAGCGTGCAGCAGGGTGCGGCAGAAGCATCAGCTGCAGCAGCAGCAGCAGTCGCTACAGCGCTGGCCGCAACAGCAGCCTTTGGGTCCTCTCTGGTCTACCCTTCCCCCTTCTGGCTGGGTTCCCCTCTCTCCCTGGGTTGGGCGGTGGTGGTTCAGGTACACAAGACTACCAAGCGGCCTCTCCCTAATTTCCCACGCCCACTGGGGCGGGGGAAACGTTGCCGAAATTTTTTCGGCAGCGTCAAAAAGGGGGGGGGGGTCCATTGGCATTTTTCTGGCTGAAACAGGCCTTATCATATTTCCCACGCCCACTGGGGCAGGGGAAACGTTGCCGAAATTGTTCGGCAGCGTAGGGGAGACCATCACATAATTCACGCCCGCTTGGGCGGGGTGAACGCTGACGACTTTCAGTTCGGCAGTGTCCACCACTCAACGGCAGTGTCAGCACCTGTGCTGCACACCTGCGCTATCCCAACACCATGCCCAAGGACGACCCTATTAGAGTCGGCAATGCCGGCTCCACTTTGGACGCGGGCATTGCCGCCTCCAGTGTGAGTGGCGGCACACCGGGTGCAACGCGGGACGAGTCCCCGTCTAGCCCCGGCTCGTTGGCGCGCGGTCTGCGAGAGCTGCGTGAACAACAGGCCCAGCAGGCTGAACAGACAGCCAAGCAAATGGCCGACTTAATCAAACTGTTTCGGGATGTAGTCAAGCCACAGCAGCAACAGCAGCAGCAGGAGCAGCAGCAGCAGCAGGAGCAGCAGCAGCTGCTGCAACAGCAAGAGCGACAACAGAAGCTGCTCCGTGATGCCCTGCGCAAGGGCAAGATGACAGTCGAGAGTGCGGTCGCAGCCGACGTCGATGCAGCTTTAGGAGCATTCGATGCCGATCCGTATGAAGACCTTCCACAGTCGGACGAAGACGCCAATGACGAGGAAGGCATGTTACGCCTACGCCTCGCACAGTTAGAAAAACGGCGTCGAACCCGCTCGGCACGCCAAGCAGTACCGATCGGCGAAGCAGGCCCAAGCAACCAATCTAAGGTTACCACAGACCCAGCATCCTTAGAAGAACAGTTACTTCGCGTGAGTCTAGGGTTGAGGGAGGAACCCCCCGTCGCCGTCGCCAGAACAAGCTGTTCCTACAGCTCTGCCGACAACAAAGCCACCGAAGTGGTTTGAGACCGAACCCCCGACTTACCGACAGGAGGATAGCTACATCACTTGGGAGCCACGGTTCCGTATGTGGGCGGTCAGTGAGGGGGTGTATCCGTATTACACCATCCAGTACCAGGTCACAGACCCCCAGCAGACGGCTACCGCCGCTCGCGCAGCGTACGGCCTCTTGAAGGCTGTCCCCGAGGAGTACACTCTCGACTTCGAACCTTTCCTGGGAGATCCCCGCACCGGTGCTGGAGCTGACCCACGCGGCGCCTGGGAGCTGGCGATTACTCTCTTCGAGGGTGCGACCATTGCAACGACATCACAGCAGCTGTCGGACTTCAACTCCCTGCGCCAGGGTGGACACGAGACACCGGCCGACTACTGGCGGCGCGCGATGCGGCTCTACAGGGCCCTGGGGAAGCATGGGCCGGGACAACTCATGGCGTTCAACACCATCAGGATCGGCATCGGGCGCGAGTACGCCAAGGCTTTCGACAACTTCCGCCTGAGCAGCCTTCGGGAGATGGCCGATCAGGGTTTGCTCCTATCATGGGCGACGCAACACTTCTTACACGTGGCAGGAGTTGGAGCAGCAAATGACGCCCGCCATGGTGCATCCGCCGCAGCCGTCACGGCTGTTCATGCTTCGTGCGCCCTTTCCCCTTCCTTCTCCCCGTCGTCACAGTCAACGACAACCACCACAACAGGTGGTTCAGCTGCAGCAGTCCAAGGGAAGAAGGCACGAAACAACAGGAGGGGTGCCAAGGAGGGCAAGGAACGGGCTGCTTCAAAGCCGGCTAGGGAGCGTCAGTGGGAGTGCTACAACTACGGTGGAGCACACCGCTACACGGAGTGCAACCTCCCCAAGAACTGGACGAAGATTGTGCAAGGTCTGCAACGGGCGTTCGAGCAACGTGAGCGCGCCTCTGCACACACCACAGCAGCGACTGACACGCAGTCCCCGCGGTCGGCAGATGCAGCCGTAGCCAACACCAGCGACCTGCCACCTCTTGAGCAGTAGCTTGTGACCCAGGCCCGCGACATCGCCGAGCTCTGCCAGCTTCTCCGGCTCACCACTCAGGGAGGTGCGAGTGCATTGACTGAGCCGAGGGGTCCCACAATCAGGTCTGTCGAGTCCGTGACGTGCAGTCGGGATGGTGACGGTGGGGCACGGTGCGCTGTTGAGTCTGTGGAGTCATTCGTCGCGCGTGATGATGTTGGTCTGTCCCCCGTCCTCGCCGCAGTGTGCTCAGGTCACGACGACCTGTCGTGGCTTGATGAGTCGCAGACACGTGTCGTCAGTGCGGCTCAACAGTCATCTGCTGAGCCACCCCTATCCACTATCTGCACCGTTGGCAGCTGTTCAGTCACGTCGCCCGAGCGTGTGACGGATGCCACCTGGATCCTAGATTCGGGTGCCACCCATCACATGACATGTCGCCGCTGTGACTTTGTGGTGCTTGGTCCTGTTGGCTCTGTGAAGTCTGTGCGTACGGCTGCTGGGCATGAGGTTCCTGTTCAGGGTGAAGGTGTGGTACAATTCCATGGACC
>SZWC01019720.1:18624-30865 GCA_023375785.1 Penium margaritaceum
GGAGGAGGAGGAGGAGGAGGAGGAGGAGGAGGAGGAGGACGAGGAGGACGAGGAGGGCGAGGAGGACGAGGATGAGGACGAGGACGAGGACGAGGAGGACAAGGAGGATGAGGAGGATGAGGAAAACGAGGAGGACGAGGAGGACGATGAGGACAAGGATGAGGACGAGGACGAGGGGGAGGAGGTGAGGCAGGAGGAGGAGGATGGGAAGGGGAAGAGGAGGAGGAGGAGGAGGAGGAGGCTTCTGACATTGATGACATTGCGTTTATTTGTTTCGAATCAACGTTTTGAATTAAAATCTATTGCTTTGACATTGCGGCAATTTTTTCAAAACGTAGATTAGAGCCATGTCTGCATGAAGTCCTGTGATCACACCCGTGCTATGCTGTCCTCTTCTTTGCAACTACCATTCTTCTTGAGAAGAAACTTTTTCCCCACGTCTACCTCCTTGCCTTATCTATTGCTTCCACAGGCTTTGAGAGTGACATCGGAGAACAACGGCTTACCTCAAGACGAGAGACAACTGCTCGAACAAGAGATTCAAACTCTCAAGGTGAATCAGCAAATTTGTGTGTTTTTCTTGCAATCGTGCATGCACATTTCTGCTTGATATGATGTGCATGTTTACTTACATAAACTGCTTCTGCAACGGCATGCGTGTGTTGCCAGCCACAAATTCGGGCACGCATTGCTCTTTGCAACAGGTTTGTGCTCGTCGCTGCCTACAACGTAACTTGCTGTCATTGCTCTGACCAGCTGGCAGTACATCGCTGATTTCTGGGTAGGCGTACATGCCTGCTCGCAACAAATCTTACACATTGCTGGTCGTTGCAGCACCGGCACACCCAATCTCGTGACAGCAAGAATGCTGCACTTCGGATGGTCGCCCTAATGCCGTAGGATTCTGATCTTGCGAGGTCACGTGTTAGGGAAGGTCCAAACGGACCGTGCTGTTGGAAGGTGGAGTGCATGGACTTGTCTGCCCCTGAGTCTATAAACTACTTTGCTGTTGTTTCATTATTTTTGATCCAGAGCGTGGAGTCAGCTTGTTGAAATGGACTTGTCTTTCTACTCCTGCAAAATAAAAGCTTGCATCTGTGGGCTGCAACCCCCTCCCCTCCTCCCCCCCTCCTCTCCACCACCAGGGAACATTTCACCATTCATGTCCGTTGCTCCATATGTGTCTGTCGGATGCAGATGGAGAGGGATTCCGCATTGGCAAAGGTGGCAGAGGCCACGGCGCATCTCAACACAATCAAACGTGCGCTGGAAGCAGTGCACATTTGATGAAAACACAGCAATGTCGGTGCATGCTGCAACTGGCCCCCTTCCCCCTTCACAGATAACATTTACCATTGGGTTAGCTCTGTTCAGTTCCCTGGTATTCAATCTTGGAGTGTTAGTGGCTGTGTAACCCACTGCTTGGCAAGAGACGTTGAAAGCTCAATGAAATGGTTTCACCATCAATTTCTGACCAGATAGCTGTGGAAGATCTGAACGTGCTGAGCCAGATGTGCTTCTACCCTGCACGTTGATGTGAATCAATGCTCACAACGTCAGCCGACATCAAGTCTTCAGCGACATCCTTTTAGGCACGTGCACAAGGCAGATGTTGCACCGAGTGTCAAAGAATACAGAGAAAAATGCCTTCTCGCATGTCATGTGGACAAGGGTTCTCAGTGAACCCCAGAAACACAATAGCAGTGTCAAGTTCAAAAAGTTCAGTTCACGTTTGTGCAGTTCAGTTTGATCGTTGAGACCAACTAAACAAAAAAAGGTCAGTCAAACTTACGGGTGCAGACAAAGATGAGACTCAACAATGATAGTTATCGTGTGAGACCAAGTCCCAGAAAGGACTAATGATTCAGATTCTAGCTTGGAGACTGGACTCGGGAATTGCGAGTCCCTCAGGGGAGAGGGGGCGGGGGGCGAAAACATTGATGGGCTTGGATGAAGCCCAGCAGCACGTGAGAAATCGTGGACGGGATCCAATTTTGGTTTCCCATTGTACATCAGAATCAGAACTTAGTTTCCTACTAACAATTGCACACCCAGGGTATTAACTCGCTGTGTGGCTGCACCGAAACGATGTACAACCAGAGACTTGAACAAGAGCAGGAGAGTTGCAGAGCTGATGGTGCAAACCTATGTTTTTAATTGCGACTTGTCAAGAACCACATATTTTGCGGCGTCGCTTTCCAAACTCTCATCCTTATTCTTACAATCTCCTGTCCTTTCGCTGTGACGTGGGCCTTTTGTAAGGTGGCTCATGGAAAAAGGCATGGAAAGACTGCTCGTTCCCTTCCATTGGTACCTAATGTCAGCACCCGTTATGAGTCAGATCGGACCAATGTGCTTATGAAGATGTTCCAACACCATTTTTTTTGCTTTTGTCTAGAGGTAATGCAGGGCACACGCCAATACAAAAGCTCAATGGAAAACAACGGCAGCAATACTGATAATCGTTCCGCTTGCAACGTGGAGCGGCTGTTTGAAATTGGGGCATTTGTTGTACGTGCTCCATCTGAGTAAACTCCGTCTTGTGCCGCTTGGGGCAAAGCAACTATCCAAGCCGATGTAGAGATATGTCACTGGCGAGTCTAAGACGAATGGCCTAGTCGAGCAGAGTTTCTACGAGAAATCCTAGCTCACCAGATGGCAAATAAGGTTGGGTGAACCACAAGAGATCTTGGACACCGAAGCACAAGAGTACGAGTTGTAGAGAAGCCCGTGAATGGGAGTATCAACGGACTAGAGAGAGGGGCCCCAAGGACACCAGCTGCTAAAAATCCACACCGGCGTCAGGGGCCGCCATGAAACCAGAGGCACCCATTCCAAACTGGAGGCACCCGCGGCAGGTCAGAGGCTTCTAAGGCGTCCCAAACATCTCCATGTCCGTCGAGAGTCTATCTCCCCAGCTTACAAGAAGCACATGCACCAGTCTGAAAATATTCATGCATAATCAATAGGATCTCCTCAAGCCAAGAGGAACACATGCCTACCACGACAGCCCATTGCAACAAAAAGAAACCCACACCAATCCAGACTACGTGCTGGCTGTGAAGATGCTACATTGAACAAGAAGGAGCAATTGAGGGAGCACTCCACATCGGCTGACGGTTCATGAGAAGACTACACATTTCTCACCATCAACATGACCACACAGGAGCACACACAAAACCGGACCCGCAACCGACAGTGGAGAGGAAGTTAGAGGCAGAGAGAACCAGGCAGGGTAGCAAGTGTAGTAGTTGCAAGTAAAGACTAAGGTAGGGGGAGAATGGTAATGAGGGGAGGGGGCAGTGTAAACTCCTGCTAGGCCATGCCAGGCATTGCGAGACACCGAATTGCCAGCCATTTGCAGGAATTACCAGACATTTGCAGGCCGCGTACTACCAAGCATTGCATTGGCAAAAATCATGAGGCGTTATCAAACATTGCGAGACATTTCCATGCATTGCCATGCAATACTAAGCATTGCCAGACATTTCATTGCCAGAAAATACAAGGAAGTTCCAGGCATGTCCAGGCATTGCTAGACATTGCGATACATTCTTCGGCATTGATAGGCATTGGTATTGCAAGGCAGTGCTAAGTACTTTTATGCACTTCCAGACATTTTCTAGACTTGCAAGGCATTGCCACACATTTCCTGGCATTGCAAGAAACAAAAGGGTATTTCCATGCATTACAAGGCATTGCAAAACATTGTGGCACATTGCACTACAAGGCAGTATAAAGAATTACTAGGCATTGCCTGGCATTGCCAGGCATTTCATTACGAGGCATTGCTGAGATCTGCCAGGCATACCCGGGCAATGCCAGACATTGCTAGGCAATGCCAGGCATTGCCATGCACTGCTAGGAATTGCATTGCCAGGCAATGCTACATTTATGCCCAATCACCCCAAATCCACACACTTCATTAATTGTGTACATGACTAGATCATATGGTACGGATCATTCTAGGAAAATACCCTAGACGGTTAACAATGTTTCTTATAAATTGCCTCTTGGAATCATGTTCACAGCTTGTTCAATGGACATGAAAAAAAGACTTTCACTGAAACTTCCTTAACACAAATATGCCCTGAATGTTTTTGCGTGACCATACATTCTTTGAAAATCACTTCGATGTTTCTGAATTTTATTGTTACCTACTTTGTGCGTTTTGAAAAACGTCATGCTAATCTTGTAATTAAATGGATGACATAGATTTGTCCTGAATCCTGGGTGAGCTAACTTCATGCGTATGCGGTGCCCCGATCACCCACTCGTCTGTTCACAAAGTCGCACGTCATGTCTTTTTGTCGTCGCTCGAGCGCCCCCCCCCACCCTCCACCATATCGAATGAAGTGGTTGGGGAGTATTAATATTGGCCGACTATTTACACTGACGTAGTCACTGACACACTTATGTAAATTTTTGTATGTTCGCACGATACACTGCGCGATACACTCCCCCAACATTCTCTCGAGAATATCGGGAGGGGCCGACGAATCAATAAAGCAGTTTGCGAGCAGTATGGGAACTGTTTTTGTTTGTGTATTACTTTCTTACATTCTTCATGAACCGTCGATGAACAATGATGGACATGTCGGATGAGCTCGTTACTCATTTATAAAAAAATACACAATTGTATTCTTTCTCATGTCTACCAGATACACTTTCCGATACACTCACCAGATACACTTTCTACTTTGGAGGGGGGGGGAGGGACTCGTCGACTCCCTCCCCCTCCCCCCGATGTCGAAGTGTATTGCCGTGGTGTATCGGGTAGTGTATCTGGAGGGGGACCGAATTGATACACAAGTGTATTGATACACGAGTACAATTTTTCGTGTACTAGCGATACACTCCCCGATACACCTGCCGAACGGACAAGGTTTGTTAGGGGGAGAGTACAATCGCGGACCGTCGATTCAGAAGGATCGACGAGTGCGATCTGCGAGTAACTAGTCCATTAAAAATACACAAGTGTATTCTTTCTCATGTCTACCAGATACACTTTCCGATACACTCACCAGATACACTTTCTACTTTTGGGGGGGGGGGAGGGGCTCGTCGACCTCCCCCCTCCCCACGAAGTTGAAGTGTATTGCAGGGGTGTATTGGATAGTGTATCTGGAGGGGGACCGAATTGATACACAAGTGTATTCATACACTTGTGTACAATTTTGCGTGGACTAGAGATACACTCCCCGATACACCCGCCCAATACACTCGGGCTGGTTTGGGGGGGGAATACAGTTGCGAGAGTTGGGGAGGGCTCCAATCGAGTAGTTGTTACTTTTTTTGCGACAAATCAATAAAGAAGTTTGCGAGCAATACAATTGTTTGCTTTTGTGTCGGACATTTCTGTTTCCTCCCTGTACCGTCGATTCATAATGATCGGCGAGTAAGATCAGGAAGTAACCAGTCAATGAATAATACACAAGTGTCTTCTTTCTCGTGTCTACCAGATACACTATCCGATACACTCACCAGATACACTGTCTACTTTTGGGGGGGGGGAGCTCGTCAACCCCCCCCCCCCCCAAAGTCGAAGTGTATTGCGGAGGTGTATCGGGTAATGTATCTGGAAGAGGACCAAATTGATACACAAGTGTATTCATACACTTGTGTACAATAGGCATGGACTAGAGATACACTCCCCGATACACCCACCCAATACACTCGGGCTGTTTTGGGGGGGGGGGAATACAATCGCGAGAGTTTTGGGGGGCTCCAATCGAGGAGCTGTTACTTTGTTTGCGACAAATCAATATAGGCAGTTTGCGAGCAATACAAGAAGTTGTTTGCTTTTTTTTTGGACATTGAAGTTTCCTCCCTGAACCGTCGATTCACAATAATCGACGAGTAGGATCAGCAAGTAACCAGTCAGTGAACAATACACAAGTGTATTTTCTCTCGCGTCTACCAGATACACTATCCAATACACTCGCCTGATACACTGTCTACTTTTTGAGGGGGGGGGGAGGGACTCGTCGACCCCCCCCAAGTCGAAGTGTATTGCGGGGGTGTATTGGGTAATGTATCTGGAGGAGGACCGAATTGATACACAAGTGTATTCACACACTTGTGTACAATTTTGCGTGGACTAGTGATACACTCCCCGATACACCCGCCCAATACACTCGGGCTGTTTTTGGGGGGGGGAGGCGATCGGGATCAGGAAATACATTAGTGTACATTTCTGCGGATCTCCACGATACACTCCCCGATACATTCACCTGATATACTCGGTGGGGGGGAGGGGGGGAGTCGACTTCGAGTGAATCTCAGAAGTGGGACTAGCGAACAAAATGCAAAGTCATTGGTATTTTAACAAGTGTATACACGAATATGTACTTCCAGGAAATGAAGATATGAGAGGAGTAGTACACATAAGTTACATTGTGTATAAAAGTGGGACGATTAACCATGTGTGCGAAGCTAGAGAGGAGAGTGAAGATATGAGAGGAGTAGTATACATTTTGGGGGGGGGGGCTACGGATTTTACACCCCCTCTGAAAATATAAATGAATTTGTTCACAAAGACATTGGTGTTTTAACAAGTGTATACACGAATATGTACTTCCAAGAAATGAAGATATGAGAGTAGTATACATTTTGGGGGGGGGGTACGGATTTTACACCCCCTCTAAAAATATAAATGAATTTGTTCACGAAGACATTGGTGTTTTAACAAGTGTATACACGAATATGTACTTCCAGGAAATGAAGATATGAGAGGAGTAGTATACATAAGTTACATAGTGTATAAAAGTGGGACGATTAACTATAACTCCAATGCTAGAGAGTTACAGGCATTGCAAGGCATTACTAGGCACTGCCAGGCATCGCCAGGCATTACAATGCTAAGCATTGCAAGACATTGCCAGGCATTACCAGGTAATACTAGGAAGTACTAGGCATTTTTAGGCACTGCCAGGCATTACCAAGCATTGCCAGGCTTTAGTAGACTTTACCAAGCGTTGCCAGGCATTGCATTGCCAGACATAGCAATGAATTGCCAAGCAATATCAAGCATTTTTAAGTATTTCCATTTAGAGCAAGGAATTACCAGTCATTATTGAACATGGGAAGATACTGTCATGCGTTGTATGTCATTTCCAGATATTGCCAGCCATTGCCAAGCATTGCCAGTGATTGCTAGGCTTTACTAGGCACTGTAGGCATTTCCATGCCTGACAAGCACTAAAAGATATTGCTAGGCATTGCCAGGAATTACCAAGCATTGGAAGAAATTACTGGACAATGACAGACATTGCATTGTGAGGCAACACAAGGCAATAGGAGGCATTCCCACGCATTGCTAGACGTTGTCGGGCATTTCCATGCAATTCAAGGCAATGTCAATCATTGCCAAGTATTGACAGGCATTGTAGAAAGAGGCATTTCGAGGCATTATCAACCATGTTTTAGCATATAAGGTATCTTATTTCTGTCGTTGGGCATATGAGTGTCACACTCTGCGTTTGCATGGTATTTGAGTACTTATGTCCTATAAATAAATGCTTGGATATTCTCAAGATCCCCAAACTTCTTGGTGGAGTTCCTTAACATAGCCACTCACAATGCGACACTGCACGCCGTTCCTCAAACTGCTCCTCAAACTTTCTTTGCTGATTTTGAAACCCCAAAACCTCTAGGAGAGGTTTCTCTAAGTGAACAATAACTTTACTTCTCTAAGGTCTTCTCGCTTCTTGAATGCCTAAGAGCTCATTGTACCTCATTCTTGTATTGGCACATGTATACGTGCTTTCAATTGTTCGAAAAGTTGTCAATGAAGTGCCCTTCATTCTAATTAGAAGTTACCCAAGTTCTACATCTATCCTAGTTTGTGTTTTCTCCGATCTCATGTTTGTGAACCACAAACTGTTATGTCCCAGACGTACACGAGTTCCTAAACTCCGCAAGTGGACGCAGTCCTTATAATCGTGGCCCTCCGTGCGTCAATCTCAGCATATTTACGCTGTTTGGCCAAGGGTATTTTGGCCTGAGCCGTCAACAAACTTGACTAAAGAAGTTCCTCGAGACCACCTTTGCGATGAGATATTTGCCGCTCGCAAGTGTCGCACGATTTGCAAAACGCCGCCACATTGGTCTGCATCTGCTCCCACCATTAATATATTGCCAACCACTCTCTCTTCCCACGGAATCATGGATCATCAGCATGGACTTTGTGACAGGGCTGCACGGCACCCCGGAGGGATATGCCGCCATCCTCGTGGTGGTGGAAAGATTTTCCAAGAGGTCATACTTTATCCTGACGACGACCACCGTCACAAGAGAAAGACAACACGACTATT
This sequence comes from Penium margaritaceum, assembly GCA_023375785.1. Lineage (NCBI taxonomy): Eukaryota > Viridiplantae > Streptophyta > Zygnematophyceae > Desmidiales > Peniaceae > Penium > Penium margaritaceum. The sequence goes on from SZWC01019720.1 coordinate 26,940, forward strand.
TCTAAACTAGATCGTGCGACAACACGGTATGCCATGTACCATCATCAGTGACAAAGACGACCGCTTCAATAACCATTTTTGGTGCAAATTAGTAACGCGTTATGGCAATTGGATCCGGCTATACACGACGTTCCACCCTTAAATGGACAGACAAACTGAGCAGACCAAGCAGACACTTGAACAACTCCTCTACGCTTTATGCAAGACTCACGATACTAATTTGACAAAAAAAAATCGGAACGCCGAACTCGCATACAATGCCGCAACGTATCCCACAAGGGGTAAAATTTTGTTCAAGCTGGTTTGCGACAATCTCTTACCACACTTGCAGGACCACAAAGTAAGAGTAACATGCCTATGGCTGACATCCACTTCCGGGATTTTTCCAACTTATGGGAGGAAACATGCCAAACCCTGGCGAAGATGCAAGTATCCATGAAAAGAGCACCGGACCAACATCGCAATTCATGACGTGTATAGTGCTAGTGATTGCATCTTACTCATCTCAGTGAACATCAAACTCTGTGGACAAGGCTTCATGAAAACCAAACTTTGATAATTGGACCCATTTGAAATCGAAGGCATGCTGACTCTTATTATTGCTCTCCTTCACCTACCAGACAGCATAGCGCTCCACTCAATCTTCCATGACAACAAGCTCAAGTACTATTGGAACCCCAACAAGAAACTCCCCGGCTGAGACATCGCTCCTCCACCTCCCTTCCTTTAGACGGGGGCACAGAGTACTTGATTGAAGACATCCTTGGACATCGACGCCGTGGAAAACCGACCAAATATCTGGTCTAGTGGTACGGCTACGACATTGTACACAATGACAGGGAGCCCTTTGACAACCTTCAAGACGCCGATCATCAAATTAAAGGCTAGTAATGATGCCACAAGCCTATGTCTGTTAACGCGTCATGAAGTCACGACTAAAGGGGGGAGAAGTGCTACATACCAAACTTACACAAGTCTTTGAACTCCACAAGTGGGCATTTCTATCCTTACATTCATTTTCCACCTCACGCCTTTCGGCCGAGGGCATTTTAATCACTTGCTTCAACCTCTGGTATTCTTCTTGTAAAGATTCTGCACATTCACCCACTTTTCGTAAGGGTTGACTGCAGTGTTATGAACCGTATCGATGTTTCAATTCCAAGTGATTGAATTCTTGACGGCACTAGACTTTTCTAGAGCCGCGCCTTGATATTCTTCAAACTCCCCGACTTCCTGGCAGGGTTTCTCAAAGCGACCACTCATGACGCGGCGTTGCACGTGTCACTCGACTCAACCCACCATATGCCTCACTGTGTTTCTTGCTATAGTATGTATGCACACGACATGTTCTATGCTTGTAAAAAAATACACTTACTGCCCAATGCAAATAAACCAATTTTCCTAACTTCTCGAATCATCGTTTTCTTCACACCTCATCCCTGTGAACCACCCGCATTCCGCTTGGGGTAACACCTACGTTGCGCTACAAATGACACTCTCCTTGTGCCTTCCGTCGATCGCGACGAACATGAGAGATGGATGCCCCATGATAGATTATGGGGCATCCATTATCGATCACATATATGTTTGAATTTTGGAACAATGAAAACAGGATGGGAATAGTTTTGAATATTTGACTCACAGGGAGTTACGTCCCTGACGTGTACAAGTTCCTATTGAACAGGGGAGCTTCAAATTCTCGTACATGTGAAGCAGTACTCACCAAGAAAAAAGTATAACTCTTGAGTGAACTCCAGATTCAAACCGCACTTCCCGAGTCATTTGATCCCGCAAATTCTAGGAGACCGACGGTTAGGATCTCGTCATGGCTGACGAGTTTGGAGGTGTACTTCACTACTGCTGGGGTGAACAATGAAAAAAAGAATATTGACCTCGCGACCTCACTTTTACGTGGCACGGCTCTGAGTTGGTGGTCCGATCTAAATGTCATTCAACGGTAGCATTAGACCGGCGAAGCTCGATCAACGGCTTACCCGACCGCTCTCGCGTTGTGGAGTGTAGGTATACTACCTCTTGAACATATAAATCCGATGTGGCACGCCTCTCTCACGTCCCTGGAGACATGGAGCGACTTCGCGCATACTACACTCGCTCACTTTGGAAAGATGAACAAGAAGTCTGACACACGATACAGACTCAAGCGTTTGTGTCAACAGTCCAGCATGACGGAGTTTACTCAGTCTTTCTGCAAGATCATCACCGAAACTGACCTCGCCCCCAATAAACTATGTTTATACTACAACAACGGCCTCAAGCGATATATTTGGCGAGCAATCACTGAATATCCAAGACAACCTCCCACAAATGATCGCAGTAGCCAACCAAATTGACAGCGCCGACTATAATGCTCGGATGCAGGAATTCAACGGTTGGCGACCCCAAAACCACAATTCTTATTGTGGCGGAGGTAATTTCCGGTCGGCGGAAATCTTGTTCCAGATGGAGATTGACGCTGTCAATAAAAGCGATCAGCGGCTGTACTTGTGAGGAGTCGTGTGACTGCCAAAAGCAGAAAAAACAAGACAAAAAGAGGGAAAGTCGCAGAAAAAGAGTGAGGAGTTGGGAACCGGCAATGGATAGGAGTAGAAGGTGAGACTCTTGTCCGGTAACAAAAGACTGCGCCGACCGATCGCTCATCTGAGCGGCTCACATTGATGAAGATGAGGGTACCTATGATTGCAAATTTCGATGAGGGATACGAGGATGACCAACCGGCGATACTGTTACGAGTACTACCGAGGGTTTTTAAAAGTCATTGAACGGTACCGGTACTACTCGGTGGAGGGTCTTACATTTTCGTCAGCAACAACATAGTTTACAAGTTGGGTTTGTAAACCGAACCATGAAATTTTGAAGAGAAAATGTTAATAAGCGACTGCACATCCGTTGACTTTGCAAACCACTCCAACTATAAATCGGAGATCTGCGCGACGTAACGGTCTAGCGGACTTGCCCAATGAATGACCACAAAATCATCCTTGGACGAGATTTCTTGTACTAGCACAATATGCAAAAGACTGGAGTAGCGGATCAATCTATGTTAGCATTAATGGTAGAAATTGACTTCTGCCTCTAGTCGAGCGACCCACAATACAGTGGCAGCTAAGGGAAGCAGCAGATGTAGAAGCACCAGAAGAAGTTTCAACAGCCACAAAATGCCAACCGATATCTCTGGACATGGCCCAACGATACCTCAAGTGTGGAGCCCAAGCGTGGCTAGTCCATGTAGAAGCAGGGGAAGCGAAAGAAATCACAGCCATCAAGACAACACCAACGGGCTCGACACCTGAAAAGTTCACACTTAAGGAGTTCATGGAGCTCATCCAGGAGTTTGAAGGGGTTTTCCCCGACGAACTGCCCTGTGAGCTACCACCGTAACAGAACATCGGCCATCCGATAAACCTGAAATCGAGCAAGAGACCGAAAGTGGAGGGGACCTATGGGATGAGGGATCAGGAGATGACCGAACTCAAGAAGCAACTGGACGAGATACTCGGTCAGATTTTCATCAGACCCTCCACGTCACCCTATGCGGCACCTGTGCTTTTTGTTGAAAAGAAAACTGGAGAAATGCGGATGTGCATGGACTAACAAGCATTGCATAATGTTACCATCAAGAACTGTTTCACGAGTAGATATTTTTTTTGCTCAAATTTGAGGGACCCGAGTTGACCTACTCCGCGGCTATCATCGCATCTGCATACTAGTAAGGACGTCGAGGAGGCAACATTTCAAAATAAGTACGAAATTTTGAGTTAACGGTCATGCCATTTGGACTCACAAATGTCCCCACGACATTTATGGCGACGATGAACAAGATCTTTTGCCCGTACCTCAACGACTTCATCATTGTGTATCCCGACGACATCCTGGTACACAGCCATACCCCAGAGGAGTACAATGAA
>SZWC01019720.1:30870-50747 GCA_023375785.1 Penium margaritaceum
TGCATACTAGTAAGGACGTCGAGGAGGCAACATTTCAAAATAAGTACGAAATTTTGAGTTAACGGTCATGCCATTTGGACTCACAAATGTCCCCACGACATTTATGGCGACGATGAACAAGATCTTTTGCCCGTACCTCAACGACTTCATCATTGTGTATCCCGACGACATCCTGGTACACAGCCATACCCCAGAGGAGTACAATGAATATCTCCAAAAGGTTTTTGAGATTTTACAAAGAGAGATTTTTTTCAGAAAACTCTCGGGAGGCGACTTCGGTCGCTGTTCGATAAAGGTTTTTGGCCACATCATCGGTCAGCGGATGGATCACCATGGACCCAAAGAAGGTAGAGGCAATTACAAATTGGCCGATGTCCATGAATGTCCGGGACGTCTAGGTGTTTTTTGGCTTTCGCAACTACTATCTTTGATTCGCAAAGAACTACGCACGAGTGTCAGCGCCTCTCTCGGATCTCACCCGGAAAACTGAGTGGAATATGGGGGACCTGGAACAAGAAGCGTTCAGCTCTTAAAGAAACACTCTGACATCGGTGCCAACCTTACGATTGGCGGATGCAATGGTGGACTACATTATGGTCACCGAAGTGTCCGATCGAGCCATCGGAGCCGTTCTCCTCCAAGGCAATGGCGGTGGAAAACAACCGGTCGTGGACATAATGCGTAAACTGCACGGGCCGGAACTCAATTACGTGGTGCATGAGAAAGAGATACTTGCAGTTGTGCACGCGTTCATGACATGGCGGTGCTAATTAGAATGCCAGCGATGCATCGTCTGTACCGACCATCACATCCTGAAATCTCTCAATAAACTGGATGGATGGAGTTCCTTGATGGATGGAGTTCCTTGTCAATAGACTCGATGGATGGAATTCCTCGAGTCAAACTTCGACTGCGACATCGAGTAATGGCCTAGAAAAACTAATCCTGTGGACGCTCTAAGACGGCAACCAGATTAAACGACTGAGATTAGCACGTTGCTCATCGAACAAGACCCGTACCTTACGATGATGTTCGCAAAAGGTTACAAGGAAATTGACAGGTACGACAAAACCAAGTTTTGGTTCGATGACCCCTACTGGCAACGGCGATTCACTCGCGACGTCGTCGTTCCTCCAAATGAGGAACTACAAAGGATGCTGTTGGAGGAATGCCACGACACCTGTTGAGGTAGAAATTTTGGTGAGGACAAGACCCTGAAGAAGATTGTAAAGCACTACTGGTAGGACATGACGCAGACCGACGTGGCGACCTTCTGCAAATTGTGCGACACTTGTCAGATGCAAAAATCTTGTCACATGCGGCTAAGCCGTCTACTTCAACCCTACCCATTCCAACGGAAACGTGGGCCGACATCAACATGGATGCTGTCATGGCACTGCCTGCCACTCCCGAGAAGTATGAGACCATCCTCGTTGTGGTGGACAGATTTTCTTAAATGTCACACTTCATTCCGACGACAACCACCGTCACCGCAGATGGAACAGCGTGGTTGTTTTTTAACCAAATTATAAGACTACAAGGCGTACTACGTACCATCATCAGTGACAAAGACGGCCGCTTCATTAGCCGTTTCTGTCACGAGTTGATGACGCATTATGGTAGTCGGATCCAGTTATTAACGACGTTCCATCCTTTGACCGACAGGCAAACCGACCGGATAAAGCAGACACACTAACAACAACTCCACACCTTATGCGAGACTCGCGGCACTGATTGGACGGTGAAACTGTCGTCCGCCGAGCTCGCTTACATTTCCGCCACTTCTACCGCAATTGGTAAAATATCTTTTAAAGTGGTGTTCGGCAAACTTCCCGTCTCACCGGCCGGATTACAAAGAACTAACATCCTCGCGGTTGATGTCCACCGAAGGGACTTCGCTTGCGTTTGGGAGGAAACGCAAACCCTCGCAAAGACTCAAGCAGCCATGAAGCGGGTAGCCGACCCGACACACATCGAAACGATGATGTGTTCAGCGCTGGCGATCGTGTTCTCCTCACCTCTGCACATCTCAAACTCAGAAGACATGAATTCTTGAAGCTGGTGCTTGGGACCGTTTGAGATGGAGCAAATGCAAATCCTACTCGTCGCTCGACTTCGCCTATCTGAGAGCATGACGATTCATCCTTTCTTCCACATCAGCAAATTCAAGCACTACGAGGATCCCGACATGAACTTGTCTGGCAGAAATGTCGCACCTCCACCTCATGAACAAGTGGACGGGGATCTGGAGTACGCCATTGAAGATATCCTCGGACATCGACGTTGGGGAAAACGACAGAGTATCTAGTCAAGTGGAAAACTTAAGACGCGCACACACTCGCTGGGAGCCTTACGACAACCTTTGAGACGTCGATCAACTATTGGACCACTACTTTTGTCGTTACCGGCTTACGTCAGCTAGCGCGCTGGGACTAAAAGGCGGGGAATTGTTATGTCCTGACGTACACGAGTCCCTTAACTACACGAGTGGGGATTTCTGTCCTCACAAGCATGGCCCACCGCCGGAGGCCTTCAAGATTCTTACAACGTCCTGCCGAGGGCATTTTGGCCAACCGCCCCGACCACCGGTGTTTCGCTCCAGAATTTTTTGGCAACTTCAACCACCTCCCAGAATGGCGGAAAGAAGTGTCGCGAACTAAAACTTTGTTCCGATATTGTTCGGTCCACCTCTCGACGACACTAGAATTATAAAAAGAAGCCCCTCCATATTCTCGAAGTCCCCTGATTTCTTAGCGGAGCTTCTTGAAATAGCCACTCACTTTACGACCTCGCACACATTGCTTGGCTCAAACGCCAAGGACTCAAAATATGCCTCATTCTCATTTTGGCATTGCATATGTTTGCTCTACTCACTTGACACTTGTCATCGAAGTACACTTGCCAACTCATGAAAATTTTCCATTTGTACGGAATCCTGGAATCGTATGATTTCCCGCACCTCATCCCTGTGACATCTACATTCCGCTTGGAGTAACACCGGATTGGGCAAATTTAAATATTTTCTTCTGTGCCGCAGCAATAATCTTTCGTCGTGTGGGTATTTCGGCTATTTCTCCCGAAACAATGTTGGAGGTCGGGTACGAGACCTTTCCGTAACTGGAGACGGGAAGCGTCTTTGCGCGGCGGTGTCCGGCAATGGAGTGCAGCATGTCCTCGCCAGCGGGCGCTGAGAGCGATGGCCATGAAGGCGGTGCTGACGCTACTGGACGTGTGAAAGCCGAGGTCCTACGGCGCTGGTGCCGACGCTGACGTCAAACTGATCTCAGTTTGACGTCAGCTCACTCGCAGCAGCGCAACAGCCGCATGGCATGAACCATGCTATGTGATGCTGTGGCAGCTCCTGCGCGTGTGCAAATTCGTTGCGTGGCGAGAGTGGCGAGCCGCTCGTCATGAGCATGAGTGCTGTCGGGTTTCTTGAGGACAACAAGGCACAGCTCTCCCACCACTTTGAGTACTGCGCAAGTCGAGCATTCGCTCCGTAGTTCAGTTGGGTGTATGCTCTGCATCTCACTCCGTTTGCCCTTCATCCAAATTTCGCCCAGTGGCAAGCACCGTGCTCTGGCGTGCGTGACGCTCGCGCTGCTCGTTCGTCAGGTGTGCCAGGCACTCGCCTGGTTTTCGGCTCAACGCGCCGGCTGCAGTTTACGCATCTTCTTACGTGGACCTGAACGTGGAGATCGTCCAGTACCAGTGGACCTGGACGTGGAGATCGTCCATTACCAGTGGACCTGAACGTGGAGATCGTCCAGTACCAGTGGACCTGGACGTGGAGATCGTCCATTACCAGTGGACCTGAATGTGGAGATCGTCCAGTACCAGTGGACCTGGACGTGGAGATCGTCCAGTACCAGTGGACCTGGACGTGGAGATCGTCCAGTACCAGTGGACCTGGACGTGGAGATCGTCCAGTACCAATGGACCTGAACGTGGAGATCGTCCAGTACCAGTGGACCTGAACGTGGAGATCGTCCAGTACCATTGGACCTGGACGTGGAGATCGTCCAGTACCATTGGACCTGGACGTGGAGATCGTCCAGTTACAGTGGACCTGGACGTGGAGATCGTCCAGTACCAGTGGACCTGGACGTGGAGATCGTCCAGTACCAGTGGACCTGGACGTGGAGATCGTCCATTACCAGTGGACCTGGACGTGGAGATCGTCCAGTACCAGTGGACATGAACCTGGAGATCGTCCAGTACCAGTGGACCTGGACGTGGAGATCGTCCATTACCAGTGGACCTGGACGTGGAGATCGTCCAGTACCAGTGGACATGAACCTGGAGATCGTCCAGTACCAGTGGACCTGAACATGGAGATCGTCCAGCCGGCGAGCCAAGGTGGAGTTTTTAGAATCTCATCCGATCAACGCAAGGAACTTTTGTCTTTTTCCCCTCTTGGCTTTGCCTGAGTTTCTTGCCTTCCCTGTGGATGCTGCCCTCGTGCTCATCTCTGGGTTGTTTGCTGAGTCTTTTTTGGGCGGAGGGATTGGATTGTCCTCTTGCTGTGAAAAGAGAATGCTGATGTGGAATGACGGGGCTGTCCTTCTCAGATCTTTTGTCAAGTATTCTGCAACTTGTGCTCGCTTTCCCTATTTTTTTGTTGTGTGCGAGACTATCCATTCAATTTAACGGATTCCAATCAACTACTGGATGAATTCGGCTTGATCCCCTCATCGGGCACCCGCGTACAATCGCTGCCATGTCTGATCACCAGACTGTGACACACACGTAAGGGGCTCAAACTCAGAGTTTGGAGTCGCCCTCTTGTAGTTTCTTATCGTTGCTCTTGCGGCTCGAGACTGGGGACCTAGCGTTCATCACCACGGCGCGAGAGGCTGGTTTCTGGTGTCTCTCTGGACTCACAATCAACTTCCTGGCCGTTTCATCTGCGGTGCAGGTTTCTAAATAACTGTTGTGTCTTCAATCTTCAAAAGTGGACACAGCAGAGACGTCACATTAGGAACGATTGCAATGCTTGTACAGAAGTACGTCCTGCTTAAAACTTTCTTGAAACTACATTTCGTTCAGGAGTTGCTCTCAAACCGGGTGTAGAGTTTGCAAAACAAAACACAGGACAACGGATGTGGAAACATCCGTTATCCTGTGTCCAGGTGCATGCTACAACGGCATGGGTCCATGTAGGCACACGCGACACGGTGTGTGCCTGCATAGACATCGCTAGGGTTTTCACATTAGTCAAAGCTGTCCCTCCCCTAACCCTAGTTGGAAACTCTTCACAGACGAAGAAGTCGTCTGATCACATGACCCATTCTAAATGACCACATCACTGCAGGTCACGAAGGTCAGGGATGGCAAGCCAGCTCTTCATGAGCTGCAGGCGGCACATGGTGCTCTTGCGCATGCCACGACGAAAATCGGTCGTGGTGTGGCGTGCACGAGAAAAACTGCGCTCGCATGTGGTTGGCATTGCTTGCGCAGGCAAGATGCCCATGGATGCAGCACGGGGAAGTGGTCGGTTGGCATACCAAAATGCAAAGCTGTCTGTACCCTCCTCCAGGCGGTCCATGTTCATGTAGAGGACGGACTCTGCCTGGAGGTAGCCCCGTGACGGGGTTGGGGCAGCAAAGACATCGCGGAGGCTTGTGCGACGATGTGAGTCTCCACAGTCCCAGCGGGTGACTGTGGATGGCGGACACATACCGCAGCAGGACTAGCGACGTTCACAGTGGCATAGTCACGGGGGCGGTCGTCTCCGACCACATCGATGTTCGGAGCAGCTTCACGTCGTGCACACGGACGACGAGAGGAGGAGCGGACGGGGGTGACGTTCGTAGCACGGTTTGCTGTTGCTGGGGCTGGACCGTCTGTTGCTGCTTGCGTATAAGCTTAGGCACACGGGTGTCGAGTACCGGGTAATAACCCGACCGGACCCGCCAAGGACGTGTCGCGAGGGACTGTACGCCAAAAGCGACGCGGGGACGCCACCCGGATCCTCTCGGTTCGGCGGGCTGTCGACGATGTATTACTTTGTTGTTAGTTTAAGGTTGATGGTTTGCCACGTACGCCGCGAACTCGTTTGTTGGCAACATGGCATGGCGGCTGACGATGTGTACAGGCGTCGAACCAACGTTTGCGTCAGTTTCATACTTTTGGTTAATTGCCAAAGTAAGATACGTCGGAAACATGAAACCCACTTAAATATGTTTAGCGAAAGATGCATGGACCACTTCCGACTGCAAGTGGAAATTTTTGCCCGTGACCGGAAACGTGGCATCGCTGGTTGAAGTCGAACCCGAATTATCCATTGTTGACAGATGCAACCTCGTGCAACAGCATCACAAACTACTTTTATCTTTTTTTTTTGGTTGAGACTACGCAACTTCAGACCAGTCCGCCGCAAGCAGGTTCGCAATCCTTTCATCAGAAATGATTGCGGTGGCACTCATTACACAACGTGGTTGATGTACCGGTCATTCACGTTGAAGTGGTTTACGGTACAAAGACACGGACTACGTGTTCTTTAGTACACAAACTCGTAACTAAACAGACCACCCAGCATAGTCGAACAGACCAAACAGTAGTTTGCTGTGCAAACCTGTACGGTCTGGGGAAGACTTGTCAAACTGGGAGACACTGACAAATCGTCACTCAGCAGCACGTGCCGCTGACGAACGGACGACGACTCAAAAGACGGCAGGACCAGAGAGATGAGGGTTTGGCGTTCGATTCGTAATTGGCTTGGAGGGGGAGAAATTTCTAGCGTCTCCGATGAAACACAACATTCGTGAAAGTGACTTTGGCACACGTTTTTAAAGGCACGAAATCTTAGCGCCATGCAAAAACGAGGTGGAGACGGGTTGCAGCCAGCAACGCGGGTTGCGACGCGAGACCGGCGCAACGCAGGTGGCCAGCGAACAATTAACTGAACCCCTCGGTTACTTGGTTGCCGAACCCTAGCTGCAACTCTGTCTGCTGCAGCTCTGTCTGCTGCAACTCTGTCTGCTGCAACGCCGTCTGCTGCAACTCTGTCTGCTGCAACGCCGTCTGCTGCAGCTCTGTCTGCTGCAGCTCTGTCTGCTGCAACTCTGTCTGCTGCAACGCTGTCTGCTGGAACTTTTTCTGCTGCAACTTTGTCTGCTGCGACGCCGTCTGCTGCAACGCCGTCTGCTGCAACGTCGTCTGCTGCAGCTCTGTCTGCTGCAACTCTGTCTGCTGCAACGCTGTCTGCTGGAACTTTTTCTGCTGCAACTTTGTCTGCTGCGACGCCGTCTGCTGCAACGCCGTCTGCTGCAACGTCGTCTGCTGTAACGCTGTCGGCTGCATCGCGGTCTGCTGCATTGCCGTCGTTCGCACTCAAGAGTAGGTTCAACATGGACTTCGCCACTCCATGGTGCTCAACTGGTGGCGTGGCCCCGGCGATGACGTCGTCGGGGTTGACTTGGGTGTCCGTGTTGTTGAGGTTGTCCACAGCACCTGACAGAGATTGCCGCTTGGCAATGTAGTCCGCCTCGTACGGGGCCAACAACTGCAAGTCGATGCGCATCAGGTTGTTCGGGTACGTCTCACCCTCCTCGCCCTCATATGTTCCCTCAAAATGGTGGCAGTTGAAGCGCGGGTCAAGGTAGGTGCTGAGGTACTACAGGTCGACAGAGTGGGTGTAATAACTTATGAAGTACTTTGATGCCGCACAGAGTTTTGGTGCCATGGCGACATGCATGACATGGAGGTCGGAGTTGAAGTCGGCTGTGGCATCATCATCCACGTGGGTGGCAACAGCTTCGTTGCAGAGGTCTGCATGGTGGTTCAAGTGGTCGAGCAGCAGGTTGTAGAATGGAACTGGTAGGCCGATAGTTGGGTGAGTCTCACCACTAATGTCGTCGTTCATCCCCTTCAAGGGCTCAATGACATTGCGGATGGTGGAGATTTTCTGCGACTGGCCAGAAGAGATACGCATATTGGCGGACCCAGTGGCGTGAAGCCACACCTCCAACATGCTCACGTTGATTGTGTGCCGGATGAACTGCCCTTCGTGGAACATGGGGCATTGCCCGACCATGAAGCGCTGCTTCATGGACACGTTAGACGAGGCATTGTCCATCGTGATGCATTGCACACGGTCCCATGGCCCATAGTCCTCGAGGACGCTGTGGAAGACGTTGAACAGACTCTGCCCATCATGGGTGCCCTGCAGGGGCTCAAAGCCGATGAGGGTGGACAAGAGACGTTGGCTGAGGATGCAATGGACAGTGACAGCGACGAAGTTGTTGTTTGCCTCGGACGTGTAGCCGTCTGTAGCAAACAACGGCCTGCCGACGCACATTGAGCGGGCGTTCCCTTGTTTTCACAGTGCAAATAGCGCTGTGAAAACAAGGGAACGCTTGCTCAATGTCGTGAGCAATGATTTGCGCGGACATGAGGTCTGCTGCTTGGTTCGCATGCTCAACTGCTTTCTGCCGCCACTCAGATTCGCGGAAGTTAAAAGGTAGGTCCCGCTCAACGACACCCTTCAACACCCAGTTGTGAAAGTAGGAGGGATCTTCCTGCTGTCCGCCTGGATGTTGCCGACCATCATGCGAATGGTCGGCGAAATTTAAAAGGCACAACCCATGTGGGTGCAGCAGAACCTTCCTTGAAAATTACGTTTTAACCTCCCAGCTATCTTTGGTGGTTGAAACATTACTGGGTTGACGGCCTCCACCCTCTCTTTTAGATTTTTGAGGTGCTAGTTTATGAATCAAAGTTGTTGCATGAAATGCACACATTTAGAGGGTACTCCAGAGGCACACTTTTCAATAGTGGTGAGGGCAAGGGTTACGCCGAATATTGCCTGGCCAAAGTTTTGCCATTGGATCTTGCATGCCATAGAACTTCTTATATCCATTGTCTTTGGCTAATGCCATAATTTAGACTGGGAAACTTGCTCGCACCAAAGCAAGGTCCGTCCCTTCTCCCCCCTCCCCCCCCCCGCACTCCCGACCTCCCACCCCCACCTTCTCCCACTCCTTCCCCATGTTGTTCCCCTCCTCCTCCTCCTCCTCCTCCTCCTCCTCCTCCTCCTCGTACAGATGGAGGCTGACTCCAGCTCGTTCGCTCCCTATCTCCCACGTGAAGTTGTGGAGATAATCTGCAGCCGCCTGACGGTAGAGGACGCATGTAGGTTTACCCTCACGAGCCCCGCCGTGCGCGAGATGTGTCGCACTGCAAGGTGAAGGAGTGGGTGGGCAGGTGGGCAAACGTCCTGCACGTGAAGCTTTACGAGGAGCCGACTGGGCGCATCTTCAAGCCGGGCAGTGTGAGCCTTCTGGAGCTGCAGTGGGGTTTTGCGTGTGGTGCGATCTGTGGTGGGGAGGAGAACAGGAAGGAGGTGCAGGACAGAGGATCAAAGCAAAAGGCTCTGGGGAGGCTGGGATGGGGAAAAGTGAGCATGTCCAGGGTTCAGTGGATGGTGATCGTGGGGAGGACTCAGGAGAAGCTGCTGTGCATGCGCACACGCATAGACAAGAAAGTAGCAACGATCGGCTCCACACGTTTCATGCGCACCAGTCTTTCATACGCGCTTTGAAGATCTGTCCTATTGTGGAAGGTTGCCGGTATGTCGCTCCTTTGCCTCCGTGGTTCCACATCTCTGACTTCACATCCCTCACCAGTCTCACCTGTTTCCTCCACGACGTGACGCCTGGCGAAATGAGAGCCCTCACCAACCTCACATTTTTGCACCTCGGAGGAAACCGGGGCTGCTCAGAGGGAAAGATCGTGATGACACCTGAGAACCACCCGGAGCTCATGGTTGCAGAAGAAAGGTACCCTCTTTCTGGAGAGGAGGAGATGAAGAGGCTACAATCACTTGTGGAGGAGGCTGCGACCTGTCTTCCTCATCTCACCAGCATGCATTTTCACCTCCCCTATCAACGGCGGTTTCCATACATGACTTTTGCGTCAAAGATATGTGGATCTTCTGATGTGTACCACTCTCTAATAGAGCTTTCCATTCTTTTGGACAGTCCCTCATATCTAGACAGTGATCCTGCGGGAATGTTTGACATGGCCTGCCTTTCGGGCCTGCCGGCTCTGCAGAGCCTCATCCTTCATGCTGTCAAGTTGGTAGAACCATCCGGTGGGCCTTTGTCAGGGAGCATCTCCACCCTCACGTCCCTCCAACTCAAATTGTACAATTGTGCCTAGTTCTGTCCGCACCAGCCACGCCTCAAGCGATTTTCTATCGTTGCTTTTGATATGGAAGAGGATTACGAGTTTCCTTCCCCGCTTGCGGAATGTATGCCTCAGCTGACATCGCTTCAGATGTTGCACAGTAGGTACAATGTCGGACAATGTCTCAGCTTCTGTCTTTCATCTTATGGATTATTGGATGTGATGTGCTGTTGATACTTGGTTGCGGGTGGTTGTTTTTGTGTGTGGTGGTCCGCCTTGGTCTTGTAGGTCCGTGTGGCCGAGTTCGGCAAACTTCGACGTAACCTCCTGGCGGCTCATCGTTTTTCCAAGAGCCCAGGACAAGTCGAAGTGGAGCTCTGGGTCAAGTGTGACGAGAGCTGCTGGCAGTCTGCCATCAGCTCTCGTCACACTTGGCCGAGCGAGGTGGAAGTCTGCTCCGTGGACGAGATCCTCGACTATTTTTAAGGGCACCAATGCGCTCAGGTGAGCAAGGAGTGTAAGACAGAAGGGAGAGCAAGGGATGGATGGTATCGTGGGTGGATGGGAATCGTTACGATGGAGGTGGTAGATTGCATTATCCCACAGATTCCGAGATCCCATGTGAAGCTTTTGTGCGACAAAATTCAGCATTATCCGTCTATTTCTTGTGTGCGTGTCGTTTCTTGTTGACAACCATCACCAGGTTCAAAGGACTGAGAATGTTCACATGACACTCGTACCAATACCGTCCATCATGCAGTATGCATATTTGGATATCACTATCGAACACTCTCTTCTTCCTTTCTCTCTGTGTCTCATGTTTCATCATCGTCTCTCTCTTTCGTGACCTTGGATGCAGAAACGTTAGGGAGACTACTCAGAACGATCTCTCATCACGCGCTAGCTACTTCTTTACGTTCGTGGTGGACATGACATTCACCGACCGACAAGGAGTAAGCGTAAGCGTGCGCGACGCAAGCTGAGTTGTGCCCATAGCGTCCATTGGTGTTTGGTGACAAGGAAGATTCTCAGGGGAATAGAATGACAGTGGTCAAGTCACATGCATCCATTCTCATATGTCTAAAGATCTACGAGAGAGAGCGTCTGGCGATGTTACAACTTTACAGACTATACCAAACCTTTTGTTATCAGCATCACTCGTTGCACATAGCGTCCACTTCTCTCCCTCCTCTCTCTCTATCCTCCCTCCGTGCTCCTTCTTTACCACTTTCCTGCTTGCTTGCTCCTCGATGAGCTACCCCTCTTCTTTGCCTCTCCCCTTGGATCCCTTCTTTGTCTCTTCCCTGTTTTCTACTCCTCGGTTCATCTCCTCCTCCCTTCTGCCACCGCTGCCGTCCATCCCTCCTGCCTCCACCCCTTGCTCACCTACCGTTCTTCTACTCATCCTTTCCCCTTTGCTTCCTCTATCCCATTCGTGGAGCTCCAGGTTCCCCATGCTTACTCCCTCCTTTTTGCGCACGCATGCCTGTCGCGTGTTTGTGCATCAGAGGGTGAAGGCGAAGAGAGGCGTTCTTCATGTTGGCGATCTCGCTGGTGTGGAACCTTTCCAAGAAGATGATTCCAATGTGTGTGACGTCTTTCAGCGATGTGTGTTTTGTCAATGCACTGATCTGTGGCTTTCTTTTGTTTCCCTTCATCTTCTGTACTAGTCTTTCATCCTGGCCTGAACCCGCTACGTGTTGCAAGTGGGGTAATGAGAGCGTAGGGTCGGTGGAGACGAACGGAGTGTGCAAACTCGTCGTAGTGGGGAGTTGGAGTTGGGGGTGAGAGGGGGGGAGGAGGCGATGAAGTAATAGAGACGTTTCTTTGATCCGGTAAAAGCACCTTTCAGAGGCGGCTCAAATGACATTTAATGTGAGTCTGATCTTTGCAGCATGCACATCACACACACTATAACAGGTCATCATTCTCTATTACATGAAGTTTTTTTTATGCCTTGTTGAAAAAACTTCTACAGGTTGTAGGTGGTTTCCGCAGCTGTTCCCCTGAGGGAGGCCAGTGGACCGTTTGCTGTTACAGATTTCGATCCCACGCCGTGCTTCTTTTGTTGATAAGGACGCGGAAGCGGTGTCTCTTCGTTGTACCCTCTTCGAAGTGCTCTCTTCTTGCATTGGTATCGAGTGTGTTCTCTTGAGTGATTGCCTTGCCTTGCCTTGCCTTGCCTTGTGTTACGTTGCATTGCATTACGTTGTGTTGTATTGCATTGCGTTGTGTTGCCTTGCCTTGCCTTGCATTGTGTTGTGTTGCGTTGCGTTGTATTGCGTTATGTTGCGTTTCTTTGCGTTGTCTTGCGTTGTGTTACATTGCGTTACGTTGCGTTGCGTTGCATTGCGTTGCGTTGCCTTGCCTTGCATTGCGTTGCGTTGCCTTGCATTGCATTGTATTGCGTTGCGTTGCCTTGCCTTGTCTTGCATTGTGTTGTCCTGCCTTACATTGCGTTGCGTTGCCTTGCGTTGCGTTGTGTTGCATTGCGTTACGTTGCGTTGCATTGCCTTACGTTGTGTTGCGTTGCCTTCCATTGCGTTGCGTTGCCTTACGTTACGTTGCGTTGCATTGTGTTGCGTTGCATTGTGTTGCGTTGCGTTGCGTTGCATTGCAGGAAATCAACTCCATGTCCTCCGAATTGAGGAGCTTTCTAGAAATGCGACGAAAGGGGCAGCCTCATGGACCAGTCAGACCTGCTCTCAAGTACATAGGGATAAGCTACTGTTGGGAGTCTGCTCAATGTTTCGGAGGATACTCGGAAAACTTATTATAGTATGAGGCGCAGTAGGCATCCCACGAGCGGACCCGTCCACGCCATGCGGACGTGAGCGCATCTCCCCCCTCATTTTCTGGATGATACACCCCAACTTAAGGTCGACAGTTCCTTTCCTCCTTGCGCGCGGTTTTCAGTGGTTTGATGAATTCAGGATTTAACATCCTACCAGGGTCGAATCGTTCGGCCGATTTTTTTTGCCATTGAATAACATACGCTAGGCGCTATGCGCTATGCGCTAGGTGCTTGACGCTTGACAATGTGCTTTCGATGCTAACGATGGTCATCGTGGACGGGTTCAGACAGCCTACAGTGGACAATCCAAGACTTGGCCTGACCTGACCTGACTGCTGAAAGTCGGGTCTTTTGGGAAGATAGGGTCAACCTGAAAGTTGAAAGTCGAGAGTTGCATTGTTGAAGGTGAAGGTACAAGGCATGTTGACTGGATGCAGCGTGCACGCGAAAAGCAGACGGCTACGGGGGCACAGATGACGAGCCCGTGGCCCCTCTTTTTTGTATCCTGGACAGTGGGTGTCAAATTGGGAAGCCCGGATTCGACCAAATCATTGATACATTGCAGGTGCCCATCGACCGCCTTTGTGTCTCTCATATCTGTGTCCTATCCCCACCTCCCTCCTCCCTCAAGACACTGTACCAAACACTTAGGTTGTTCTGTGGTGAAAGATCCACACAGGAGGTCCATTGCTGAGCCAGCCCAGCTCACGATGCAATGCATGCTTTGAGAAATATGTAGGTCTGTATCATGGGGTACGGCCATACAGGGTCAGGGAAATCGTTCACACTTCTTGGAGAGGAAGGTGAAGATTGTGAGGGAATTATCCCGCGGTCCATTGCTGATCTATTCTGCATACGCGACAAGCGGGAAAGTGTTGGCTTGAAGACCCAGTTTCGGGTAAGTGTGTCACAAGTTGCACAAAGGGGGGGCGGAGGGAGGGGGAGGAATGTTCTCGTTAAGTATTGCTTTCATCCTCACTCAGGGCCGCTGTTTGGAGGTTTATAACGACACTATCAAGGATCTACTTGTGAAATTTGAGAGGGCATACCTTCCACCACGGCATGGCGAGAGCGCCGTTGGGCCTGCTGTTGCTAGGCCTAGCAACGTTGGACGTGGAGGTGTTGGTTGTGCCGTCGCTAGGTCCAGCAACGTTGGACGTGGAGGTGTTGGTTGTGCCGTCGCTAGGTCCAGCAACGTTGGACGTGGAGGGGTTGGTTGTGCCGTTGCTAGGCCTAGCAACGTTGGACGTGGAGGTGTTGGTTGTGCCGTCGCTAGGCCCAGTAACGTCGGACGTGGAGGGGTTGGTTGTGCCGTTGCTAGGCCTAGCAACGTTGGACGTGGAGGTGTTGGTTGTGCCGTCGCTAGGCCCAGTAACGTCGGACGTGGAGGGGTTGGTTGTGCCGTTGCTAGGCCTAGCAACGTCGGACGTGGAGGGGTTGGTTGTGCCGTTGCTAGGCCTAGCAACTTTGGACGTGGAGGGGTTGGTTGTGCCGTTGCTAGGCCTAGCAACGTTGGACATGGAGGTGTTGGTTGTGCCGTCGCTAGGCCCAACAACATCGGACGTGGAGGGGTTGGTTGTGCTGTTGCTAGGCCTAGCAACGTTGGACGTGGAGGTGTTGGTTGTGCCGTCGCTAGGCCCAGTAACGTCGGACGTGGAGGGGTTGGTTGTGCCGTTGCTAGGCCTAGCAACGTCGGACGTGGAGGGGTTGGTTGTGCCGTTGCTAGGCCTAGCAACGTCGGACGTGGAGGGGTTGGTTGTGCCGTTGCTAGGCCTAGCAACTTTGGATGTGGAGGGGTTGGTTGTGCCGTTGCTAGGCCTAGCAACGTCGGACGTGGAGGGGTTGGTTCTGCCGTTGCTACGCCTAGCAACGTCGGACGTGGAGGGGTTGGTTGTGCCATTGCTAGGCCTAGCAACGTTGGACGTGGGGGGGTTTGTTGTGCCGTTGCTAGGCCTAGCAACGTCGGACGTGGAGGGGTTGGTTGTGCCATTGCTAGGCCTAGCAACGTTGGACGTGGGGGGGTTTGTTGTGCCGTTGCTAGGCCTAGCAACGTTGGACGTGGTGCTGTTGGTCGTGCTATTGCTGGACGTGGTGTAGGAGCTGGTCAAGGGAGCAAGAGCGAGGTACAGGAGGTGATGGAGGAGCAGGGAAGTGGTTCAGTTCAAGAAAAGTACAAGATCTACTGTGACAGGGATGGCAATGTCGAGGTTACAGACTTGTTCGAGGTGGACCTTGAGCATGAAGCCCATGCCAAGGCCCTGATTGCTGAAGCCAGGAACAATCGGTACCCCTCCCTCCCTCTATACCATGTTCAGTTAAACTTCATTTCAATTTGGCCTGCATCTACCTCCTTGCTTCTGACCTTTTTCCATGTACCATGCAGCACCACTGCAGGTACTGCAATGAACGTGTAGTCATCACGCAGCCACCTCTTCCTCATCATTGACATACATGGAGAAATGTTGGTAAGATCTCTCTCACCCCATCATGAATCTTCTCTGCGTCCTTATCTAGAGAGCTGAGTTTTTTTTGTGTGTGGCTATGGACAACATGCAGGAACTGAGTATGGAGGAGGTTCATGTGTTTGATGGACAGTTGTGCTTCGTTGACCTTGCCAGGTGTGAGCGGAGAGGGGATACCGGCACTGAAGAGCTACAGAGGAAGAATCAGAGGTATGTATTATCTACCTCACGTAATTCCCTCCACTGCTGTCCATAAGATGAGATCTAATACATCTCTACTAATGTGGGTGTATGCAGTACATCAATGAGAGTTTGACCGCTTTGAGACATGTCTTCACCTCCCTTCGTGAAAAGGACATATATATTCCAACCAGAGGTTACAAGCTCACAGAATTGTTGAAGGTAAATTCAGCATGCTTCACTTTCATGATGACCAATCATGCAACAACAACATTTCTTCCTTGGATGTTCGGAAGACGGAGCTTGACCAAGCTTGGAGGAGTGTCTACACAAAGAAAACCTGAGTCTGCCATGGTTGTGCACACGCATTGATGAGGGAAAAGCTACACAGGAAGAGTCAGAAGTATGTATTATCTACCTCACGCAATTCCCTCCACTGTTGTCCATAAGATGAGATTTAATACATCCCTACTAGTGTGGGTGTATGCAGTACATCAATGAGAGTGTGACCACTCTGAGACGTGTCTTCACCTCCTTTAGTGACAATGACACATATATTCTAACCAGAAGTTCCAAGCTCACAGAATTGTTGAAGGTAAATTCAGCATGCTTCACTTTCATGATGTCCAATCATGCAACGACAACATTCATTCCTTGGATGTTCGGAAGACGGAGCTTGACCAAGCTCGGAGGAGTGTCTATACAAAGAAAGCCTGAGTCTGCCATGGTTGTGCACACGCATTGATGAGGGAAGAGACTCTTAAACCGAGTATGAGCTGCGCTTCAGTGATGAC
This sequence comes from Penium margaritaceum, assembly GCA_023375785.1. Taxonomy (NCBI): domain Eukaryota; kingdom Viridiplantae; phylum Streptophyta; class Zygnematophyceae; order Desmidiales; family Peniaceae; genus Penium; species Penium margaritaceum. Next base: position 47,232 of record SZWC01019720.1, read on the forward strand.
ATCAGTGACAATGTATTCAGATGTGAGAAGCGAGTAGTGTAGTGAATAGTGAAAATTGACAGGGAGTGTCCGGTTATTGTTGAGGTCACAAAATCTAATGTGAGAGGTCGCTGAGAGAGGTTTACTTGTGGACAGTGTGGCTTGCTTTGACTCTTTAAACAAGGGTGAAAGAGATGCATAACACGTCTATCCATTCCTTTTCTCTCGCATGGAGAAACACACGAAAGGAAATGCACAAGGATTGTAATAATTTGGAACAAACAGGGCTAGTATAGTACAAACAGGTCTGTAGTAAAACCAAAACGTCTGTATGAACAGAATGTCTTGTACATTGGAGCGTCCCAGATGAGTTGGACATAGCTCCAAATTGCGTAATTCGGACATCACAGAAGCTTTGTTAAAGGAGCTTCAACCTAAAAGGGTAGGTGGGTAGGTCGCCATGTCTTGCATCTCAAGTGGTCAAAACGGACTAGCAAAGCATTTCTTCCTTGGATGTTCGGAAGACGGAGCTTGGCCAAGCTCGGAGGAGTGTCTACACAAAGAGAGCCTGGGTCTGCCATGGTTGTGCACACGCATTGATGAGGGAAGAGACTCTTGAAACGAGTATGAGCTGCGCTTGAGTAATGACGTCAGTGACACTGTATTCAGATGTGAGAAGCGAGTAGTGTAGTGAACATTGAAAATTGACAGGGAGTGTCCTGTCATTGTTGAGGTCACAAAATCTGATGTGAGAGGTCGTTGGGAGAGGTTTACTTGTGGACAGTGTGGCTTGCTTTGACTATTTAAACAAGGGTTAAAGATGCATAACACTTCTGTGTCCATTCCTTTTCTCTCGCATGGAGAAACACATGAAAGGAAATGCACAAGGATTGTAAAAATTTGGAACAAACAGGGCTGGTATAGTACAAACAGGTCTGTAGTAAAACCAAAATGTCTGTATGAACAGAATGTCTTGTACATTGGAGCGTCCCAGATGAGTTGGACATAGCTCCAAATTGTGTTTTTTGGACATCACAGAAGCTTTGTTAGAGGAGCTTCAACCTCAAAGGATAGGTGGGTAGGTCGCCATGTCTTGCATCTCAAGTGGTCAAAACAGACTAGCAAAGGAGCGAATGCCATGAGAACAAGTGGTTGTTTCTATGGTCACTCTCAAGTGGCTGATTCTATGATCCACTACTCGCAGCAGGCATAACTGACGCCTGCTCCGCATTGCTCTGTGTAATACTATACCCCTGAAACATGTGGCTTGTTTCTCTACTGGACCATGGTAGCACAGATACTTGCAATGAAACTGACGGTTACCAGCCTGCAAGGGATATTCAAAGCATGGCAAAGTAATGGCTGGCACAGAATACACATTGAGAGCTAAAGGCCAGCTGTGACAAAGGTACAACAGAGCGCGGGAAGGGGGAGGTCTGTTCAGCTTCCTTCTTTCTCTATCTACGACCTTGGCCAGCTTGCAACAGTGTTGAACCTTGCAAATGGCATGTTTATGGCATGTCATGCCACTTTCGAGTTGGCTGATATGTGGGTTTTAGACTTGGGCACATCACATTGTATGAAGTTGCTGAGCCTGTAGCAGTGGTCTTTCTCATTTTTACATTTCTGTCAAAAAGGAAGCATGAGATTTGTTGTTTAATCGTGAGTTACTTGTGTCAGAGTAGATGGTTTGTCATTTCTAATATCTACAACCTTGTTAACATGGCGGACTTAACAAACCCTCCCCTCCAGTGTTTCGTCCGAACAGCTAGAATTACTTGTGTCAGAGTAGATGAAGCAAAGTAACGACTTAAGGCGAATGTAGGAGGTACAACAGTAATCCAATGAATGAGTTGGTCCGAGAAAAGTGAAACAAAATTGAAGAGCCACAACAGCAAATGATCACAATAACAAAGACGTGTCAACCGTAGAAAAACACACCCATGAGGGCACAGAAAAATGTTGTGAGCAACAAAGTATATCTCTGCGTGAATACTTTGTGAGAAACTATGACGTATCCGATACTTCAGATGAGTTTAGAATGTGAATGAGTTGTGAGACTTTGCAGGTTCTCTTGATTCTTGGTAAGCTCCAAGTCGACAATTGACATTACGAGGTATGTGTTTGGTATTACAAGGCTTGTGCATGAAACTTGTGGTCAAAGAGTCGAGATCCATCATTGGCTTAAGTCGACCAACTTTCACCTTGGTGTGGAGGGGTGAAGGTTCCTACATTAGAGCTTTCTAGTTTCCAAGGTTGGAGTGGTGTAGAACATTATGCTTAGGGTACTTCTACAACAGTAATCGCGGTGTAGCAAGACAGTCCACGAACCGATGTTCTAGGAAACCAATAGAGATTTCTGTTCGTTCGACCTCACCAACTGCAGCTGCAGCACCGAGGCAGTCGCCGGTGCCGTCAAGGGTGCGTAAAATCGGGTGGAGTTGTGGGGGTACAGACGGTCGGGTGTACTACGCTTCCTGCTCCAAATGCGATACTAGGAGTACCGCTAACTGCCCAGCACTGTGTGCGCCACTCGCCCCACCCATCCTAAAATCGGGTGGAATTGTGGAGGTGCAAACAGTCGGGTTTACTACGCTTCCTGCTCCAAATGCGATACTAGGAGTACAGCAAACTGCCCAGCACTGTGTGCGCCACTCGCCCCACCCATCCTGGCAACGTCACCTTGGCTATCGGGCCAAGCTAGGATCCTTACTCTGCAGCGTGCGCGTGCGCGTGCATCGCGGTAGCAGCAAGAGGCCCGTTTTGGAGGGTTTTGTGTACGACAAGCCCTAGGGCCAGGGTAATATGCAGCTCAAGCTCCTGTGCAACAACCACGCAGATGTTGAAGAGCGTACCAATTACAAACCGTCCGGTCTTTGAGTGTTCATCCCGTACTGGATCAACCAGGACTTGGCATACACATATATAGGCAAAGAACCACAAAGAGAGTGTATGATGATGCCAAAGACGACAACAGGAAAATAAGTTTGGTGTTTATGTCTACAGCAAAGAGGTTGTCAACAACAACATTTACCTAGGTGGTAAAGGAAATAGCAACATCAGCGATCTAGGGTGGTGGGGGGAGACGACAACTGAAGGTTATTTTGCTTGTGCATGAACGTCAGCCCTCTTGCTAGAAGGCTGACGTTTCTTAGGCTGGAGTGATGGAGTGCATGGGATTGGTGCACACTACGGTTGTGTCAAAATGTTTGACAAACGCTTCATGAGAGATTGTCAAAGCCGCTAGGAAAATAATAGGGGGAGGAGGGAGTAAACAACTCACGCTGTTCATTACTCTAAGTGTTGTTGTTTATGGTGGCGACAGCAGAAAGGGGATGTGCGTGGGGGTAGTCCGAGGGTTACGAGATGGTACGGTATACATACATACATACATACATAAATACATACATACATACATACATACATACATACATACATGCATGCACACATGCATGCATACATACATACATACATACATACATACATACATACATACATACATACATACATACATACATACATACATACATACATACA
>SZWC01019722.1:32449-44949 GCA_023375785.1 Penium margaritaceum
CCCTCTCTCTCTCTCTCTCTCTCTCTCTCTCTGTCTCTAACACACACACACACAATTCTCCGGACCACCGATGCCGGTATGTGATTCTGTTACGCCCACTTCATAGCCTCCTGCTGCGCGATGCTCTTGGTCCTAGTCCGCTTGTGAATTGAGCCCCTGTGGCTCAACTCGAGGACAGGCCCTCACTGCCTCCTTGCTCTTCTTGCCCCGGTGTGCCACATTGGGAGGCAGTCAAGCAAACGCTTTTCAATCTCAACAACAGCAACAGCTTGAGCTTTCCCTTCAACAGCAACAACAGCCCCATCCTCATGGGCTTCAGTGACGTAGATTGGAGTGGGGATGTGGACGCAAGGAGATTGACTAGTAGTTTTCTGTTTTTGCTTGGAGGACCAGCAATTAACTGGAGGAGCAAGAATCAGGAGAGTTTTTCTCTCTCCTCCACCGAAGCAGAGCCCATCGTCCTTAGCGAAGCAATAAAGGAAGCAGTACGGCTGTGTTAGCTGCTGGAAGGTCTTGCACAACAGTAGAAAACAACAACGAACATCAACTATGAAAAGATGAGGGGCATCGCACTCACAAAGAATGCTAAGTTCAATGCCCGCACCAAGCACAACGATCTTCACTACCAATCTGTCCGCGATTGTGTGGCAAAGGTGCAGATGCTTTTAAAGTTTTGCCCCTCGAGAATGATGCTTGCAGATTTCCTGACCAAGCCGCTAGGAGGACATTGCTTTCATCAGCTGGGGGCATAGTATGGACTTGTTTGACTTTTATTCTTGCAAAGTAGGAGAATCAAGGATGTAGCGCGCCAGAAACTGACCAAAGTGGGTCACACGAAAAAACAACAGATGCGTAGAGGATGTCTTCTTGGTTTTGTGGCACATTACAGAACTCAATTTGGAGTCCCTTTGAGGGAGATGTGAAATTTCAACGTTTTCCGGCAATGGGTCCGATTCAAGTGACAGCTCCTGCACTACCAGCACCAATGATGACCGGAGTTATTGGCCAAGGAGGCTTGGAGTAGCCTTCAAGGTAGAAAGGTAGCAAGAGAACCTTCAAGGAACTTCAAGGAAGGTTCCCACATAGATTTTTGGTTGTGCGCATGGGGTGCGCCTAGGAAAGGACAAAATTCCAAAATTTTCTCTTGGGGAACGAATCAAGGCAGAACGTGCATGGCTCTTATTGCTCCCTTAGTGTGGCGACCGTCATTGTTCTGGCCCACGTAATAGGGCTAAACCCCATTTGCGTCAGCCCACACCTAGAAAAGTACCTCCCTATCAGTCAAACCAAGTATCACTTGAGTAATGAGGTAGTGAAGTATCAAATACCGTGCGGTAACTCATGCTGCCACTATTGGTGTAACTATCCAACTCCAGCGGTTACGTGGTGACGCCGGTAGTGCCGACGTTGGGGGGAAGTCTCTGCTGTCAATGTCTGCTATTATGGGTTCCAAGATACGGCCGTTGCGGTGAATCTCACTATATCTCCCGATGTTGCACCTTTGCAATGCATCTTGATGAGAAAGGTCACGTTGTTATGATACCATGAAAAAAAAAACCAGGGAGCTTCTTAGTCTTGCAACCACTGACGTGGTGAAAATCACCAGTTAGCTGACGCACTCACAACCGAGGAGATGCTAGAAACAACCAGGGTTAGGATAGACAGTTGCGCAAAGTCTCATAAGCTCTAACAACTTAGTGATGTAGAGAGAAGTTACAATTCACAGGCACATAGTCAAAAGACCTACCATGGTGCATGTTGGTTTTCGCACATCTCTCATTTGTACTCTGTTGTGTCCTCCCGGCTTGTGTACATCGGCGTGCAGATGACTGACGGCGAGGCTCGACGCTGGTGGAGTGTCGCGCGGTGGAGCCAACGCGCGCTGAGGCCCACGCACCGTTCGCTAAAGCCTCCTCCCTACGGCGATGCGCTCAGCTCCATCGGCAGGCCTCCGCGGTGGTCGAGCCGCTGGCGGTCACTGCCACTACAGATGCTGTTTCCATGCACTCAGCTCTGTTTCTGGTTGTGGCATTACGTCTGCATCGTCATGCTATGCCTAGGGTCCATGTCTCCTGTTGTGTGGCCCTGCTTGGCGTCACTGACTGTCGTAGGCACTGCCCGGGTTCGGGCAGCTCTAACTCCTCGTGGCTATTTTTCTAGCTGATTCTGACCACACGACTGCGTTTGCAGCGTCGGTATTATGGTATGGTCCAGTTTTCAGGCAAAACGGACGACGCCCGGGTTTTGGGCTGTCGGGCGTCTGGCAGGGCTCACCGAGAAAACCCTGCCTGCCAGAAAATAGGTCTAGGACTATTTTCTGATTGGTTGGTTAGCTAAGTAACAAGTTCTACACTAGAGGGGGGGGAGGTAGAACTTGGAGGGGTCTCCCATTGTTGCTCATTCTTCATTCCTAATCAGTCACTTTCAGTTTTCAGCTGCTTTCTGGCGCTAACNGCTATTTTTCTAGCTGATTCTGACCACACGACTGCGTTTGCAGCGTCGGTATTATGGTATGGTCCAGTTTTCAGGCAAAACGGACGACGCCCGGGTTTTGGGCTGTCGGGCGTCTGGCAGGGCTCACCGAGAAAACCCTGCCTGCCAGAAAATAGGTCTAGGACTATTTTCTGATTGGTTGGTTAGCTAAGTAACAAGTTCTACACTAGAGGGGGGGGAGGTAGAACTTGGAGGGGTCTCCCATTGTTGCTCAGTCTTCATTCCTACCCAGTTACTTTCAGTTTTCAGCTGCTTTCTGGCGCAAACTCTGGCGCGCGCGTTTCTGAGTAACAAACCCAGAGCTTCCAGACATAGACTCTAGAGCAGCAGACTAAGGGGGCAGCTGACTTAAGCAACGTGCGCGGAAGCCCGCACGGTCCATCAACAACGCTGCTGCCCCAACCTGCTGCCTAGGTTTTCCAGCTTGGTATCAGAGCCAGAGCGTAGCAGCAGCAGCAAAAGACTGGCAAACATGTGCCAGACAACGCCGGCGGACCCCCATACGCGCCAGTGCAGGGAAAATGCTGCCGGATATTTTTTCCGGCAGCATTGACCCCCTGGTGGTGGCGTCAGATTTTTTCCCACAGCCACTGGGTCAGGGGAAATGCTGCCGAAATTTTTTGGCAGCACTAACCCCCACGCGTGACGCGAGGAGGTGAGCGGCAAGCGGCGTCCGACATCTGCGGGCCACGACGCACGCTGCAACGTCGCCCAGGTGCAGTGATTAGCACTAGCACGCAGCAGCAGCAACCTGTAGCAGCGGCAGCCGCAGGCAACGGCAGGGAGTAGTGGCAGCAGCAGCTAGCAGCAGCTGCATGCAGCAACAGCAGCAGCAGGCAGAAGCAGCAGCTCGTAGCAGCCCGTAGCAGCAGCAGCCTGCAATAGCAGCAGCCCACAGCAGCAGCTCACACCAGCAGCAGCACGCAGCAGCAGTCCGCAGCAGCAGCCAGCAGCGGCAGTGAGCAGCAGCCGCAGCACGCAGTAGCTGCAGCAGCGTGTAGCAGCAGCAGCGGGCTGCAGCAGCCGCAGTAGCGAGCTGTAGCAGCAGCAGCAAGCAGCTGCTGGCAGTAGTCAGCCGCGGCTCCTACTGCTCGCAGCTCGCAGCAAGCGAGCAGCGAGTAGCAACTCGCTGCTCGCAGCAGAAAACGGGCTGCTGCCCGTTGTGACAGAAAATGTTTTTGAAAATAAAACAACGAGAAGGAGAAACAAAAAAAAATCCCCCACCTCGTAGAGCAGAAGCTGCAACACGTAGCAGCTGCAACAGCGTGCAGCAGCAGCAGCGGGCTGCAGTAGCCACAGCAGCCGTAGCAACTTTTAGTAGCAGCAGTTACAACTGCAACTACAACCGCAGCAACAGCAGCACCCGCAGCCGCAAAAGCAGTAGTAGCAGCTGCAGCCACAACAACAGCAGCAGCAGTAGCGGCAGCAGTACCTGCATCAACAGCAGCAACAGCCGCGGCGGCAGCAGCACCAACAACTACAGCAGCAGCTGCAATAGCTGCACCGACTGCAACAGCAGCAGCAGCAGCAACAGCGGCCCCAACAACCGTTGCTGCTGACATCAGCACCCCTCTATTGACGTCACTGCTAACGTCATCAACAAAAAAAAACAAAAAAAACAAAAAGAGGGGGAGAAAGGGAAGGGGGAAGACAACCAAGGGGTGGGAAGAATTACCACCGTCCTAAGCGAGTGCTGATATCAGCAACACAAAGACGAAAAAAAAACACAAGGGACACCACACCATGGTTAGTAGCCCAGGTGAGGAGGGGTTCTCCTCTGTTGGGGGGACCCCTACCCCTCCTTTCTTACAACAACTGCAGTAGCAGCAGTAGCAGCAACAGCAGCAGCAGCAGTATCAGCAGCAGCAGCCCACTGGTGTCGTTGGCGGAAACCCTGAACCCCTCATCGCTCTTCAGCAACAGCTCGCCGCCTTGACGTAGCAACTTGCAGCGCTACAGCCAGTAGCCTCCCAGACTGCCACCGGTGCGCTACCGCCGTTCATCCCTCCAGGGCACGCCAGCCCAGTTGTGTCTGCTGCCACGTACTACCTGGCACAATAGCAGACTCAGCGCCAGCGGCAGACAGTGACCTCCGTCCTTGGCCCCACTCTAGGCGTCGGCCGCAAACACAAGGACTTTGAGACGCCGCCGACGCCGCTTCAGACCGGCGAGCAGTTCCGGAGCTGGGAGCTCAGCTTTCGGATCTGGGCGCAAGGTGAGGGCCTGTGGGCATACTACACCCTCCCTTACGACTCCACCCAGGCCGACCAGCTATATGACGCTGGTCACGCAGTCCGTGCCCTTGTCCCAGTCGCCCCTCCAGCCTCCCGCCTGGCCCTAGAGCCTTTCCTTGGCGACTTCACCTCTGGCGACATCCAAGACCCTGCAGCCGCATGACACGTCCTCACCAGGCCCCATCGCTTGTCCAGCGACACTGAGATGAGCCGTTTGCTCTGGGAGTTCAACTCCCTGCACATGGGGGAGACCGAGACGGTCACTGCCTACTAGTAGTAGGCGAAGGACATCCTTCCTCATCTCGGCAAATCTGCTCCACCTCCTCTGTCCACGCTCCTCACCATCAAGCGCGGCGCCACTAGCGCGTATGCGGACGTCTTCGTGCACTACCCCTAGGACGTCCTCTCCACCATGGCCACCGAGGGCACCCTTATGCCCTGGGCATACCATCTCTTCCTCTGCATTGAGGAAGCTCGCCAGGAGTCCGAGCTCCATCACACGGAGGCTCTTGCATTCCCTGTGGTCGCCTCCCCTACCTTCGCCTCCGTGGCCGTCGCCTCCCCCGCCGCAGCTACCTCATCGTCTTCGGGGAAGAAGAAGAAGAGTCGGAACAAGAGAGGCAAGGGTCCGCCGCAACAGCGGCAACAGCAATCGTCGACCGGGTCCAGCGGTGGTGGCTCGGTCTACCACAACTGTGGCCAGCCCGGGCACGGGTGGTACACGTGCCCTCTCCCGACGGACGAGGCGCGCGTCATCGCCACCATGCATTGCCAGCGTGAGCGCCATCTTGCCTCTGCCGCTGTCGCTGCTACTGGCCCTGACACTTTGACCTCGCCCAGCAGCTCTGCCCCTTCGACAGCTCCGCCAGTCCCGCAGACACCCGTGCCGCAGTAGTACTACCCACAGCCGTCGGCGCCTCCGTTCCGATCGCCGGCACTGTCCCTCCCTTACCCAAGCTCCGGTGCCGTCACTCCGCACTCGGTCTACACTCCCCGGCCGTCCTCCCGTGAGCGTCAGCTGGAGCAGTTTATCGCGCTCCAGCTCGGCCTGACGCACCCTCCTCCCCAAGGAAGTGCGAGTTGCATAACCTCTTGCTCTCCTGCCCCGCCCTGCATGACTGAGACTGATCTGCGGTCGTGTCCTGTTTCCTCCTCTGTCGCATCGTCTCCCGTGGTCTCCTCTACTCCCTCCTGTGACGACGTTGCATGGCTTGACGATTGGCAGTCTCGGTTTGTGCCTCTGTCCACCACGTCCGCATCCCTTGCTTGCTGCCATGTGACCGTTAGCGATCTGGCGACCCCGGTCCAGGACCCCGCTGAGACCTGGATCATTGACTCCAGGGCCACGCATCACATGACGGCCTCTCGTGAGGCCTTTAGTATGCTCGATCCTGTAGGCGATGTCTCCGGTGTCCGGACGGGCTCCAGACAGGTGTTGCCTGTCCGTGGTGTTGGCGTTGTTCATTTCCGTGGTCCTGCCGGTGACGTCTTTCTGACCGATGTCCTCTTCGTCCCTGGTCTAGAGCTGAGCCTCCTGTCTGTCACTGCACTTGACCGCATGAGCATGGACGTTGTGCACCTGCGTGGTGTTGGCACTGTGTCGTATCGTCCGTCTGGTCTCGTTGTCCTGCACGCCACCGCCCGTGGCAACCTGTTGTATGTGCCCCGTCTCTCCTCCTCCCCTTCTGTCTCCTCCCCGTCGGCCGCCACATGCCATGTGTTTGTCACCAGCACGCTTTCCCCTTTGCACACTCGCCTCTTGCACCGCCGTCTTTGCCACGTCCACTCTACCATCGTAGACAGCATGCTCCGCACCCAGCCGGCCAAGGGCCTTGACCCGGAGACTTTCCCCCTCCAGTGCCTCACCGAGTGCATTGATTGCGCTCAGGGGAAGATGCACAGGTCCACGTACCCTCTGTCTTCCTCCCGTGCATCCGCCCCTCTTGACCTTGTCCATTCGGACGTCATGGGCCCTCTCCCCACCTAGTCCGTCAGCGAGCACGGCCGCTATATCCTCACCTTCACTGACGACTACTCTCGCCACCGCTGGGTCTTCTGCCTTCGGCAAAAGAGCGATGTCACCCGCACCATCCACGACTGGCTTGTCCTTGCGGAGTGTGAGTGTGGCCGCCCTCTTCGTCACTTTCGCTCCGATCGCGGTGGTGAGTACATGGGCGAGGCCACGACCTTTCTCGCCTCACGCGGCGTCCACCATGAGACATCCACACTCTACATGTCCGCCCAGAACGGTGTTTCTGAATGGTGGAACCGTACCATGGCCGACGCTGTCCGCACCATGCGGGTCGAGTCCGGTCTCTCCGATGGCTTCTCCTTTGAAGCCATGGCCTATATGACCTGGGTCTGGAACCGGATTCCCCACGGTCCCCCTCCTCGCTAGTCCACGCCTTACCAGCATTGGTGCGGTCAGTGCACTGACCTCCGCCCGGCTCGCGTCTGGGGCTGCGTGGCCGTGGTGTGGCTGCCCTCCCTGTAGCAGGGCGGCAAGCTCACCCCACGCGGACGTCCTTGCACCTTCCTCGGTGTCTCTCTTCAGTCCAAGGCCTGGCGATCCTGGGATCCCTCCCGGCACTGCATCATCGAGTCCCGGGAAGCACTCTTCTTCGAGGACCTGTTTCCTCGCGACATCATTCGCTCCAGCCCGTTTGTGATTATCCTGTCGCATGGGGGAGTGAGTCCGTCCTCCGTCCTGTCGCTTCCGGGTGACACATCCCCCAGTCCCTCTGAGCCGCCAGCCCCATTCACATCTGTTGGTCCCTCCGGGCCAACAGCCCCCGTCGCATTCCCCAGTCCCTGTGAGCCGGCAGCCCCAGTCGCGTCTGCCGACCCCCCGAGCCCACGGCCCCAGTCCTTAGTCCCTCCGAGCCCACGGCCCCAGTCCCCAGTCCCTCCAAGCCGGCAGCCCCAGACGCGTCCGCTGGTCCCTCCTGGCCGGCAGCCCCTGTCGTGTCTGCTGGCCCCTCCGGCCCGGCAGTCCCAGGCGCGCTCGCCAGTCCCTCCGGGCCAGCAGCCCTAGTCGCGTCCGCTGGCCCCTCTGGACCGGCAGCCCCAGTCGTGTCCGCTGTCCCCTCCGGTCCGGCAGTCCCAGACGTGCTCGCCAGTCCCTCCGGGCGAGCAGCCCCAGTCGCGTCCGCCGGCGCATCCGGGCCAACTGCCCCGGTTGCATCCGCTGGCCCCTCCGGGCCAGCAACCCCGTCGGCCTCCATTGGCCCGTCGGACTCAGTGCCATCTCTTGCCCTGCCACGCTACACACGTGGCCCAGGCGGCATCCTCCGACCCAGACCGTCGACGAGCGTGCTGACTGTCGCACCACGCTCCGTGGCGCCTCGACCCCCCGTGGCTCCACGTGTCTCCTCCACTCCCACGGTTGTGAGTGGGGACCCTTGCACCAAGGCCCTCGGCTTGACTACCTCGGCCATCATCGCAGACCTTCACCCGGGCTCCGCACTGGTCTACACCATGCACCATCACGAGCATCGGCACGTTGTCGTGGCTGCACTCACGCACATCCCACCAGGGGCTCGAGATGCACACGTTCTCTCAGCCCATACCACAGCACGCCCAGAGGACCCAGCCACCCTGCGCAAGGCACGAGCCTCTCCTGAGGCCGCACACTGGGACGCCGCCTGTGCCGATGAGCTCGCTGTTATCCGACAGCACCATGTGTATGACCTCGTCGACCTTCCTCCAGATCGGAAGCCCATCGGCGCCAAGTGGGTTTTTCGGCGCAAGTGGAAGCCCAACGGGTCCTTGGACAAGTACAAGGCCCGCCTTTACAGCCAAGGGGTTTGCCCAAATTCCTGGGGTCGACTACGACCAGATCTTTGCCCCAGTTGGCCGGTTCTCCACTTGCTGTGCGCTCTTCAGCCTGGTTGCCCAGCATGGGTGGGAGCTGCATCAGATGGATGTGAGCAACGCGTTTCTCCATGGCTTAGTAGAGGATGAGGAGCTCTACATGGTGCAGCCCCCAGGCTTCAACGACGGCACTTGGAGAGTCTAGCAACTGCGTAAGGCCCTCTATAGCCTGAAGCAGTCACCTTGGTGCTGGAACCAAGAAATCAGCAGTACGCTCCTTCGGGGCAGACTCCAGCGCAACACCGCTGACCCCTCATTGTTTTTCAGTCCGCGAGGCCAGACTCTTGGCGCTATTATGGTTTACGTCGACGATCTCCTCATTGTGTCGCCAGACACGGCTGCCATCCACCGTGTCAAGGACTTGCTGCACGCCGCCTACCAGATGAAGGATCTCGGATCTGCCAGAGTCTTCCTGGGCATGGAGCTCGAGCATGATCGCTCCCAGGGCATCGTGCACATCCACCAGGCTGCCTATGTGTAGACTTTGTCCACCCGCTTTGCGGAGGACCTGCCACTTGTTCCAAGCGCATCCTCAACCATGTCACCCAATGGCCAGGTGAAGCTGAAGAGTCCCAACCCAACCATCGTGGGGGAGCCAGTTGACGTGACCACGTACCTGGGAGTCATTGGGTCACTAATGTTCCTCGCGACGACGATGCGCCCAGACATCGCGTTAGCCGTCAACCTCCTGGCCCAGTTCTCTCAGGAGACGCGTCACCTCCACTACGATGCCGCGATCCGAGTACTGTGCTATGTTGTCTCGACTCTTCGACGAGGTCTCATGTTCCGCTGTCAGCCGTCTGTGGTCACGGTGGGATACACCGACAGTGACTGGGCCGGCAGTCCGGACGGTAAGAGTCGCACAGCCTGGATCTTTCTGATTGGCGGCACGGTTGTGTCCTGGCGCAGTGGCAAGCAGGGGTGCATCGCACGCAACACTACTGAGGCTGAGTATGTGGCTCTTGGCTCAGGCACATGTGAGAGTGTGTGGCTGTGTCGTTTGTTGTCCGAGTTGCGTCAACCTGTCGCATCCACCACGTTGCATTGTGACAATGAGAGTGCCATGGCCATCGCCGACAATGACAGCGTGCATCACACACGCACAAAGCACATCAACGCTGAGTATCACTATGTGTGTTCGTTGTTGCATGACGGCAGCAACAGCATCGTGTGGGTTGAGACGGCACAACAGTTGTCTGACTTCTTGACCAAGGCACTGAAGCGTGACTCGTTCAAGAAGGCTGTGAGTTCGGTCGGTGTGCGTCCGTGAGTTGCTCTCATTGCCCCTGCTTGCATCTCTGCGTGGTTTGGGGGAGTCCGGTCGCTCTCTGTGTCTCTGCCCGCACATGTGCACTACGCCTGTGAGTCATGGGGGAGTGTTGGTTTTCGCACATCTCTCATTTGTACTCTGTTGTGTCCTCCCGGCTTGTGTACATCGGCGTGCAGATGACTGACGGCGAGACTCAATGCTGCTGGAGTGTCGCACGGTGGAGCCGACGTAGCTGAGGCCCACGCATCGTTTGCTGAAGCCTCCTCCCTACGGCGATGCGCTCAGCTCCATCGGCAGGACTCCGTGGTGGTCGAGTAGCTGGCGGTCACTGCCACTGCAGATGCTGTTGCCATGCACTCAGCTCTGTTTTTTGTTGTGGCATTGCGTCTGCATCGTCATGCTATGCCTAGGGTCCATGTCTCCTCCTGTGTGGCCTTGCTTGGTGTCACTGACTTTCGTAGGCACTACCCGGGTTCGGGCAGCCATAACTCCTCGCGGCTGTATTTCTAGCTGATTCTGACCGCACGACTGCGTTCGCAGCATTCGTATTATGGTATGGTCCAGTTTTCAGGCAAAATGGACGACGCCCGGGTTTTGGGCTGTCGGGCGTCTGGCAGGGCTCACCGAGAAAACCCTGCCTGCCAGAAAATAGGTCTAGGACTATTTTCTGATTTGCTGGTTAGTTGAGTAACCAGTTCTACACTAGTGGGGGGGGAGCTAGAACTTGGAGGGATCTCCCATTGTTGCTCATTCTTCATTCCTAACCAGTTACTTTCAGTTTTCAGCTGCTTTCTGGCGCAAACTCTGGCGCGCGCGTTTCTGAGTAACAAACCCAGAGCTTCCAGACTTAGACTCTAGAGCAGTAGAGTGAGGGGGCAGCTGACTGAAGCAACGAGCGTGGAAGCCCGCACGCTGCATCAACAACGCTGCTGCCCCAACCTGCTGCCTAGGTTTTCCAGCTTGGTATCAGAGCCAGAGCGTAGCAGCAGCAGTAGAAGACTGGCAAACATGTGCCAGACAACGTCGGCGGACCCCCATACGCGCCAGTGTAGGGGAAATGCTGCCGGATTTTTTCCGGCAGCATTGACCCCCCTGGTGGTGGCCACGATGTCCACGATGTCCCGGATGACCACAGCATCGTGGACATCGTGGTCAACCCCACCCGCTTGTGGTCCAATGCCTTCAAGATCTACATAAGGGATCAACATGAACATAGGCACGGTCGAGTGGTCACACTGAGCTGTTCAGCCAGACGAGGGGGGCTCACATCACAACACTTCTTAGTAGGGGGCTTCTATGCAAGAAAAAGAGGGGTCGTTGCTCGATTGCAATTCTTGAAAGGGAGTGATGATCTCATAACGAGCAACAACAGGTACCACGCTGAAACAGTGTTTGCTCATTGCTTGTCAAGTCGGGGTTATATGTACACAAGGTATTCTTATCGTGGGCACACTTGTACCAAAGTTTCTTGCTATGGTGGTCATAGCATATTGTGCTGAACACGAGGTATGAATTTTATTGGAGCATGTTGAAAGCAAATCCAATGTTTTGGGTATGTCATCATTGACATTTCATACGTGGTCAGAGTTCTCTGAGTGGGAGTACAACATTGGACTGGCGCAATTTGTAGCATGGGTAGAAGTCTATGTTCGCACATTATCAGTCACATGATTCTCTTGGAGAAGACTGGAGACTGTTCTTCTTGTGTTCCTGGCTGTGTATCCATTGTTTGCATTCGCTTTGCAAGGTGGGGGAAAACTTTCAAGGCTTCCAGTATTTATTTCAAAGGAATTGCGCCAATACTAATTCGGTCTTTCCTGGAAATTACCTGGATACATGGTAGACATGTAGATGCTGCGACTGGTGCATGAACTGTTCCAATAGTTCAACTGTTAGATTTCTTGCATGGTTCACGCCATGAATTGTGGCAAGGGCAACTAACAATCAGACGGACTGGGGCAGATACAATCCTAGACAGTGCAGATTTGAAATGACAACCAACTTGTGCGGCAGCATAGCCATCTTCTGAGAAAGCCTGAAAACTGACTGCGCAGAGGTGAAAGGGTCGGATCCGGTAGGATGCTTGAAGGGCATCATCTTGTCCTTCACATTCACTCTAGGCACTGACTTCTTAGCCAACACAAGCATGCAAGTAGTTCGAAGAGAGTGTATTTGCCTCACATAGCTCTACATTCGGAGAATGTCTACTATGTCAAAAAACAAACGGGCTCCAGAACCTTAGCAACTTCAACTGAAGGGAATTCTTAGAACAGTAACAGGCTATTCTTTATTGAGCGGGCCTTTTCGGTCAACCAATCTCCTCCAGTTTCTGTAAGAGCCTCAGAAGGGGGCGTTACCACGCCTGTTGCTGCAGACGAGAAGGTCCCCAGAGGCAGAGCGCACTGCCTTTCCAAATTGGTGCTTGGTGCAGGTGCAGAGATAGCGGCCACTGCAAGCCGAGATGCGCCTCCACTCACTCCAGGGAATGGCGCACCTCCGCGTGGGCAACGTCATGACTGATTTGTTGCATACATTAGCGAGGCTGGGTGCTGAAGTTGGGCCCGGTGGAGGCGGGCGAGGTGGAGATGAGCGAGGTGGAGGAGAGTTGGGTGGAGGAGAGTTGGGTGGAG
>SZWC01019724.1:16612-49837 GCA_023375785.1 Penium margaritaceum
TGAGCCAGGTGGCACAGCACGACTGGGAACTCCATCAGATGGATGTCAACAACGCCTTCCTAAATGGGGATCTTGAGGAGGAGATTTACATGGTCCAGCCACCTGGCTTTGAGGATGGTACCGGTCGCGTGTACCGGCTGCGGAAGGCCTTGTACGGCCTGAAGGAGTCACCGCGCTGCTGGAACCAGGAGATCACCAGCATGCTGAGACGCGCTGGATACGTTCAGAGTGATGCTCACCCATCCCTGTTCATCTCACAGTCCCCAGCACCGCTCGCTGCCATCCTAGTCTACGTGGACGATCTTCTGATCGCCTCGCCCGATCTGGGAGCAGTGAATGCTGCCAAGACCGTTCTCTCCTCGACCTACAAGATGAAGGATCTTGGTGAGGCCTCTGTCTTTTTGGGGATGGAGATCGTGTGCGACCGTGTTCGTCACACACTCCGTGTCCATCAGGGACGCTACGCAGAGACCGTGGGGGAGCCCTTTGACGACCTCCTCGCGGCCGTCCGCATGGCCTCCACGCCCATGACCCCTGAGGGGCAGGCCGCCCTGAAGGTCGATGACCCAGCGGACCTGGGGGAGCCAGTTGATGTGACCCTGTACCTGCGAGTCATCGGCTCGCTCATGTACTTGGCCACCACGGCACAGCCCGACATTGCCTTCACTGTCAACCTGCTCACCCAGTTCTCGTAGGCTCCGCGCCGGCAAACACTGGAGGCCACAGTCCGGTGTGTGCGCTACATTTTGTCCACCGCACGCTTCGGCTTGTGCTATCACGAGCAGGTGTCCATCGTGCTCGATGGGTACACAGACAGCGACTGGGCGTGGAGTCCAGATGGCAAAAGCCGCATCGGCTACATCTTCCTCATTGGAGGCACTGCAGTGTCCTGGCGAAGTGGGAAGTAGGGCTGTATCGCACGTAGTACTGCTGAGGCAGAGTATGTTGCCCTAGGCGCCGGTGCAGCGGAATGTGTCTGGTTCATCCGTCTGTTGCGTGAACTGCGTCAGTCCATTCCCCCCGTGGTTCTCCAGTGTGACAACATCAGCGCGGAGGCCATCGCCAAAAACTCAGGTGTGTTCCATGCACGCACGAAGGACATCAATGTCGAGCATCACTTCGTGCGTGACCTGGTTGAGCGTTGTGAGATCCGAGTCATTCACGTGAGCACTAATAGGCAGTGCGCGGATTTTCTAACCAAGGCTCTGGGTTCGAAGTTTCATGCGGCCACTCGTTCCGTTGGACTCTGCCCCACCCCTGTTGCAGGTTGATTTCTCATGTGCCACCCTGTATGTGTTGTGCCTACTGCTTGTAGTGGTTGTGCATTTCCTACTCTGTACAACGTCATTGTCTACATGTGCATGGAGGTGTTTCGCCCTCCGGTCATGGGGGAGTGTTGTTGTGTGTGGCGTACACAGCTTACGGTGACCCCTCGGCTCATGTCCATTCACGTGCAGATCCCTGAGACTGGCGACGGCGGCAGCACGCCGGCAGCCGGTGGCGAAGGGCGCCCAGAAGACTTCCGTATTTTGTAGACTTGTGCTGTGTCAGAGCACGTAGGCGTGCAGCCTATTTGGGTGTAGATCTCGTCGACGTGGGCGTTCTGGTTCAAACGGCCCGTCGTTCTGACGTGTCTGCAGGGAATTGTGACCAAAACTGTGTCTTTGCCACTGTTTTGTCCTGCTAGAAAATTAGCGTCGTGTGTGTGCGTGCATCCACTAGATCTGTGGCACTATTTAGGTTAGCCAGACCTCAGTTGTCATTCTCTCTCTGCATATTTCAACTTTTGCAGCTTCTGACACTTGTGTTTGTGTCCCTAGCCAACCCCTTGCTGTTCTCACTTCCACCTATGTGTGCTAGTGAGTCAGCTAGCTGGCTTGTGTTGCCACGCTAGCGACAGCATTGCTAGGAGCTGTCCTTTCAACGGGCAGCTGTGCTTTAGTATGGTCAAGTGGTGGTCCACTCGCTATTTTGCACACTATGCGGAAAGAAATACTACACGTTGCAAATCGCACGCGACATCGCACATCGGAATGACGGAAGAGAGGCCGGCGACGTCGAAATTGTCGACGAGAAGCGTTTAACATGGTCTTCTTTCTATCGTTGTAGCGATTCTGCTCGCAAAAGTAACTTTCTTAGCTGATACATGAGACATTAGATTGTCCTATTGGATTGCAATTGTCAACCTTAAGATACGTTGTTTAATCACTAAACACATTGTACATACTAGAATGCAGTGTTTCCCCGTAGAAGTATTCTAGAATATGATTCATAAATGAGTAGTGCAAGCATCAATTACCCATCGTTTGGGTCCATAGATCACGGGTGCCCATATTCAGAAATGAAAAGACGGCGGTGTCCATAATCAAAAACGATATGTGAGTAGTGTCCACAATCGAAAACGAAATGACGACGGTCCCCATGTTTTTCATTGTGCGAGAGAAAACGGGTACGACTGACATATATTTCATGTATTTAACAGATTTTACATGGATTTAAACATCGGTCATGAGACGATTGACTTCGACAGCGAGGTCGAACTTTGCCAGTCATCGCAAGCTCGCAGGAGGGGTTTTGCGGCAAAACCTCCCTGCGAGCTCGCGATGACCTTGCCAAACCCCCCATTTTAACTACGGGGTTTGTCGAGGGTTGGGGGGGGGGTACACAATGCGGCGTACGCTGTGATAGAAGAAAGGGGATCTGTCGGGCCTCGCTACCGTGGGGCCCGGCACATGCTCGGGCAAGTAAAAAAGTAAAACTCAAAACCCCAAGTGTAACTAGGGGGTTTGTTGGATATTGGGGGGGTTTGCGTGATGCGACGCACGCTGTGATGGAAGAAAGGGGATGTGCAGGGCTCCGCTACCGCGGGGCCCGGCAGGTGCCCGGGCAAGCATTGAAACAAAACGAAACCTCCTAGTGTAGCTAGGGAGTTTGTCAACGATTTGGGGGGGTTTGCGACCTGCGGCGCACGTAGTGATAGAAGAAAGGCTACTTGCCAGGCCCCGCTACCGCAAGTCCCGGCAAGTGCCCGAGCAAGTGAAAACATTATAACCCAACCCCCCTAGTTCAACTAGGGGGTTTGCTCCGAGTTCGTGATGTCATCCTTACGAATGCACAAGTTTGGGAGTTCGCACTTGCGAACTCCAAAACTCGCAACATGGTGACTTCGCACATCGGTGAGGCCGGTGTCAAAAGTCGCTGACTTCACCCTCGAAGTCAACAAAGTCCGACTTCTAGAGCGCACTCAGTGGATACAGTTGTCATTTTCTTCCGTTTTTGCTCGCACATTGAAAAACAGACAGAAATGCTAGGCAGCATGTTGGGGCAGCAGCGTTGTCAATGCAACGTACGGGCTTCCACGCTCATTGCTCAAATCTGTTGCCCCCTCAGTCTGTTGCTCCAGAGACTAAGTCTAGAAGCTTTGGGTTTGTTAGTCAGAAGTGTGCGCGCTAGTGTTAGCGCCAGAAAGAAACTGGAAACTGAAAGTATCTGATTAGGAATGAAGAATGAGCTACAATGGGAGACCCCTCCATGTTTTAGCTCCCCCCCACTAGTGGACAACTTGTGACTCAGCTAACCAGCCAATCAGAAAATAGCCCTAGACCTATTCTCTGGCAGGCAGGGTTTTCTCGGTAAGCCCCGCCAGACGCCCGGCAGCCCAAACCCCGGGCGTCGTCCGTTTTGCTTGAAAACTGGACCATACCATAGTGCCAACACTGTGAACGCAGTCATGCGGTCAGAATCAGCTAGAATAATAGCAGCAAAGAGTTACGGCTGCCCAAACCCAGGTAGTGCCAACGACAGTCAGTAATGCCAAACAGGGCCACACAGCAAGAGACATTGACCCTAGGCACAACATGATGCTGCAGACGCAATGCCACAACCAGAAACAGTGCTAGGTGCATGTAGAAAGAATCTGCAGTGGCCGTGACAACCGGCGGCTCGACCGCCAAGGAGGCCTGCCGATGGAGCTGAGCGCGTCGCTGGAGGGAGGAGGCTCCAGCGAACTGTGACTGGGCCTCAGCGTGCGTTGGCTCCACCGAGCAACACTACAACAGTGTCGATTCTCGCCGTCAGTCATCTGCACGCCGATGTACACAAGCCGGGAGGACACAATAGAGTACAATGAGAGATGCACGAAAATCAACACTCCCCCATGACTCACAGGCGTAGTGCACATGTGCGGGCAGAGACACATTCAACAACTAGACTCCCCTAGGCCACGCAAAGATGCGGGCAGGGGCAAAGAGAGTCACTCACGGACGCACACCGACCGAACACACAGCCTTCTTGAACGAGTCGTGCTTCAGTGCCTTGGTCAAGAAGTCAGCCAGCTGCCGTGCTGTCTCAACTCACACGATGCTGATGCTGTCGTGATGCAACAATGAACGCACAAAATGATACTCAACGTTGATGTGCTTTGTGTGTGTGATGCACGTCGTCATTAGTGGCGATGGCCATGGCACTCTCATTGTCACAGTGCAACGTTATGGATGCGACAGACTAACGCAACTCGGAGAACAGACGACGCAACCACACACTCTCACACGCGCCTGAGCCAAGAGCAACGTACTCAACCTGAGCAATGTTGTGTCTAATGCACCCCTGCTTGCCACTACGCCAGGACACAGTTGTGCCACCAAACAGAAAGATCCAGCCTTTGCGACCCTTACCGTCCGGACTACCAATCCAGTCATTGTCAGTGTAGCCTACCGCGACAACAAACGGATGGCGATAGAACATGAGACATCGCCGAGGAGTCGACATGACATAGCACAGTACTCGGATCGCGGCCTCAAAGTGGAGGTGACACGGTTCCTGAGAAAACTGGGCTAGGAGGTTGACGGCGAATGCAATGTCTAGGCGCGTCATCATTGCTAGGAACATCAGTGACCCGATGACTCGCAGGTATGTGGTCACATCAACTAGCTCCCCCACAACAGCTGGGTCAGGAATCTTCAGCTTCACTTGGCCATCAGGTGACATGGGTAAAGATGCCCTCGGCACGACTGGTAGGTCCTCCGCAAAGCGGGTGGACATAGTCTGCACATAGGCAGCTTGGTGGATGTACAAGACGCCCTGGAAACGATCATGCTCGAGCTCCATGCCGAGGAAGACTCGGGCAGATCCGAGATCCTTCATCTGGTAGGCGGCGTGCAGTAAGTCCTTGACACGCTGGATGGCAGCCGTGTCTGGTGACACGATAAGGAAGTCGCCGACGTGATAAGGAGGTCGCCGACGTCAAACAGAAGAACAGCAAAAGTCTGACCTTGCGGACTGACAAACAGTGCGGGGTCAGCAGTATTGCGCTGGAGCCCGCCGCAAAGGAGTGTGCTGTTGATCTCCTGGTTCCAGCACCGAGGCAACTACTTCAGGCCATACAGGGCCTTCGATAGCCGCCAGACTCGCCCAGTGCCATCGTTGAAGCCTGGGGGCTCCATAATGTAGAGCTCCTCACCCTCCAGTGAGCCATGGAGAAAAGCGTTGCTCACGTCCATCTGATGCAGCTCCCACCCATGCTGAGCAACCAGGCTGAAGAGCTCCCGACTAGTGGAGAACCGACGAACTCGGACAAAGATGTGGTCGTAATCAACCCTAGGGATGTGGGCAAACTCCTTGGCTGTGAGGCGGGCCTTGTACTTGTCCAAGGACCCGTTGGGTTTCCACTTGCGCCGAAAGACCCACTTGGCGCCAATGGCCTTCCGACCTGGAGGAAGGTCGACGAGGTCGTACACGTGATGTTGTCAGATGGCAACGAGCTCATCAGCACAGGCAGCGTCCCAGTGTGCGGCCTCAGGAGAGGCTTGTGCCTCGCGTAGGGTGGCTGGGTCCTTCGGGCGTGCTATGGAGCAGACTGAGAGAGTGTGTGCATCTTGAGCTCCAGGTGGAATGCGCGCGAGTGCAGCCACGACAACGTGCAGATGCTCGTGATGAAGCATGGCGTAGCCCAATGCGCACCCCGGGTGCAGGTCCGCAATGATGGCCAACGTGGTCAGGCCGAGGGCCTTGGTGCCAGGATCCCCACTCACGACCGTGGGAGTGGAGGAGATACGTGGAGTCACAAGGGGCCGATGTGCCATAGAGCGTGGTGCCACGGTTTGCGCACTAACCGACGGACTGGGCCACGTGTGTAACGTGGCACGGCAAGGGATGGCACTGAGTCCAACGGGCCAACAGAGGCGGACGGGGCTGCTGGCCCGGAAAGGCCAGCGGATGCAGCCGAGGCTGCTGGCGTGAAGGGGTAAGCGGACAGGACTGGGACTGCCGGCCTGGAGAGGCCACTGGACGCTACTGGGGCTCCTGGCCTGGAGGGGCCAGTGGACACAACTAGGGCTGCTGGCCCAAAGGGGCCAGTGGACACGAGTGGGGGTGCCGGCGCGGAGGGGCCAATGGAAGCGACGAGGGTAGCCGGCCCCGAGAAGCCATTGGACGCGACTGGGGGTGTTGGCCCAGAGACGCCATTGGACACGACTGGGGCTGCAAGCCCGGAGAAGCCACTGGACGCAAAAGGGGCTGCCGGCCCGGAGAAGTAAGTGCACGCGCGTGGGGCCGCCGGCCCGGAGGGGCCACTGAACGCAACTGGGGCTACCGGCCCGGACGGGCCAGTGGACGTGACTGGGACTGTCGGCCCGGAGGGTCCAGTGGACGCGAGTAGGGCTGCCGGCCCGGAGGGCCAGTAGACGTAACTGGGACTACCGGCCCAGAGGGGCCAATGGACGGGACCAGGGCTGTCGGCCCGGAGGGGCCAGTGGACGCAACGGGGGTTACGGGCCCGGAGATGCCAGTGGACGCAACTGGGACTACGGGCCCGGAGGTGCCAGTGGACGCGACTCAAGCTGCCGGCCTGGAGGGGCTGAGGGATGTGTCACCCGGAAATGATAGGATGGAGGACGGACTCACCACTCCCCCACGCAATGGGATAGACACGAACGAGCCGGAGCAAATGAGGTCGCAGGGAAATAAATCCTCGATGAAGAGGGCATCACAAGACTCGACGATGCAGTGCTGGGATATATCCCAGCATCGCCACGCCTTGGACTGACGAGAGACACCGAGGAAGGTGCAGGGACGTCCGCGGGGGGCGAGCTTGCCGCCCTATTGCGGGGCGGGTAGCCACACAATGGCCACACAACCCCAGACGCGAGCCGGGCGGAGGTCAGCGCGCTAACCGTACCAATGCTTGTACGGCGTGGATTGGCGAGGCAGGGGACCATGGGGAATCCGGTTCCAGACCCATGTCATGTAGGCCATGGCTTCTAAATGAAAGCCATAGGAGAGACCAGACTTGGCCCGCATGGTGCGGATAGTGTCGGCCATGGTACGGTTCCACCATTCAGAGACACCGTTCTGGGCGGGTGTGTAGGGCGTAGATGTCTCATGGTGGATACCACGGGAGGCGAGAAAGGTCGTGGTCTCACCCATGTATTCACCACCACAATCGGAGCAAAAGCGACAAAGAGAGTGACCACACTCGCACTCTACAACAACAAGCCAGTCGTGGATGGCGCGGGCGACATCGCTCTTCTGCCAAAGGCAGAAGACCCAGCGGTAGCGAGAATAGTTGTTAATGAGGGTGAGGACATAGCGATCATGCTCTTCGACGGACTCAGTGCGAAGAGGGCCCATGACGTCACAATGGACCAGGTCGAGAGGGGCGGATGCACGGGAGGACGACAAAGGGTATGTGGACCGGTGCATCTTGCCTTGAGCGCAATCAATGCACTCTGTGGGGCACGGGAGAGGGAAAGTCTCCAGGTCAAGGCCCTTGGCTGGCTGGGTGCGGAGCATGCTATCTACAACAACACAGTAGACGTGACGAAGGCGGCGGTGCAAGAGGTGGGTGTGCTGAGGAGAGAGCGTGCTGGTGACAAAAACATGGCCTGTGGCGGCCGACAGGGAGGAGACTGAAGGAGACGAGGATAGACGAGGGATATGCCATAGGCTACCACGGGCGGTGGCGTGTAGTACGACAAGACCGGACGGATGCAATGACACAGTGCCAACACCACGCGAGTGCACAACGTCCATGCTCATGCGGTCAAGGGCAGTGACAGACAAGGGGCTGAGCTCAAGACTTGGGACGAAGAGGACATCGGTGAGAAAGACATCACGGTCAGGACCACGGAAATGAACGACACCGACACCGCGGACACGCAACACCTTTCCGGAGCCCGTCCGGACACCGAAGACATCACCTACAGGGTCGAGCATGATAAAGGCCTTTCGAGAGGCTGTCATGTGATGCATGGGCCTGGAGTTGATGATCCAGGTCTCAGCAGGATCCTGGACCGGGGTCGCCAGATCGCTAATGGTCACATGACAGTAAGCAACAGATGCGGACGTGGTAGAAGGGGGCGCAAAACGGGAATGCCAATCATCAAGCCACGCAACGTTGTCATGGAAGGGGGTAGAGAAGACTACGGGAGACGACGAGACAGATGAGGAAACGGGAAACAACCACAGTTCAGTCTCAGTTGTACAAGGCTGGACAGGAGAGCAGGAAGTGACGCAACTCGTACTTCCCTTGGGGGGAGGACGAGGCACGCCGAGCTGGAGCGCGATGAACTGCTCCAACTGACGCTCACGGGAGGACGACCCGGTAGTGTAGACCGAGTGCGGAGTGACGGCACCGGAGCCCGGGTAGGGGGAGGATTGTGCCGGTGAAGGAAACGGAGGTGCCGACGACTGCGGATAGTACTACTGCGGCGTAGGTGTCTGCTGGACTGGCGGAGCTGTTGGAGTGGCGGAGCTGCTTGACGAGGCCAAAGCATCAAGGCCGGCAGCAGCTACGGCTGTAGAGGCAAGACGACGCTCCTGTTGGCAACGCATGGTGCCGATGACGCACGCCTCGTCCGTTGGGAGAGGACACGTGTACCACCCGTGCCTGGGCTGGCCACAGTTGTGGCAGACCGAGCCACTACCGCTGGACCCGGTCAACGGCTTCTGCTGCTACTGCTGCGGCGGACCCTTGCCTTTCTTGTTTTGGAGCTTCTTCTTCCCCAAAGACGATGAGGTAACTACGCCGGGGGAAGCCACGGCCACGGAGGTGACAATAGGGGAGGCAAGAGCCTCTGTGCGCTAAAGTTGGGACTCCAGATGAGCTTCCTCAATCCGGAGGAAGAGCTTGTATGCCTAAGGCATGAGGGTGCCTTAGGCCGCCATGGTGGAGAGGACGTCCTGGGAGTAGTGCACGAAGACGTTCGCTTAGGCGTTGGTGGCGCCGCGCTTGATGGTGAGGAGCGCGACCAGAGGGGGTGGGGCAGAGTTGTCCAGAAAAGAAAGGATGTCCTCCGCCCGCTGCTAGAAGGTGGTGACCATCTTGGTCTTCCCCATATGCAGGGAGTTGAACTCCCGCAGCAGACGGCTGGTCTCAGCCTCGCTGGACAGACGATGGGGACAAGTAAGGACATGCCATGCGGCTGCAGGGTCTAGGGTGGCACCGCAATGAAGTCACCGAGGAACGTCTCTAGGGCCAGGCGAGAAGCTAGAGGGGCGACAGGGACGAGGGCACGTGCGGCGCGACCAGTGTCATACAACTGGTAGGCCTGTGTGGGGTCATACGGGAGGGTGTAGTATGCCCATAGGCCCTCATCTTGTGCCCAGATCTGGAAGCTGAGCTCCCAGCTCCAGAACTGCTTGCCGGCCTGAAGCGGCGAAGGCGGCGTCTCAAAGTCCTTATGCCTGCGGCCGGCACCCTGAGTGGGACCAAGGACGGAGGTCACCGTCTGTCGTTGGAACTAAGTCTATTGTTGTGCTAGGTAATGTGTGGTGGCGGACACAACATGGCTGGCGTGCCCGGGAGGAATGTATGGTGGCAGCGTGCTGGTGGCACCGTGCTGGTAGCAACGTGGGAGGTCAATGGCTACAATGCTACAAGTTGCTACGTGAAGGCGGCGAGCTGTTGCTAAAGAGCAACCAGGGGGTCAAGGTTGCCGCCAACGACACCTTAGGGCTGCTGCTACTGTTGTTGTTGCTGCTGTTGCTGCTGCTGTTGCTGCTGCTGCTGTTGTTGTTGCTGCTGCTGTTGCTACTACTGCTACTGCGGCTGCTATTGCTGCTACTGCAGCTACTGTAGAAAAGGGGGCTGGGGGTCCTCCCAATAGAGGAGGACCCCTCCTCAGAGGGGCTGTTTGTCATAGTGGATTATGGTGCCTCTCTTCCCCTTTTTATTTCTTTTCTTCTGTGTTTTTGTCTCTTTTTTGGTGCTACTGGTGTCACCACTGATGTCAGCCAAGGATGGCTGATGTCAACAGATGCAACTGCGGTGTGGGCACGGCTACTACTTTGTTCCTCATTTTTTTGTTGTTGTTGATGACGTTAGTAGTGACGTCAACGGACGGCCGCTGACGTTAGCAGCGGTTGATGTTGCTGCTGCTATGAGGTTGCAGCCGCTGTTACTGTTGTTGCTATTGCTGCTGCTGCTATTGTGGCTACTGCTGTTGCTACTGCTGCTGTTGCTACTGCTAGTGCTACTACTATTATTTCTACTACTGTTGTTGCTGTTGCTGCTACTACTGTTGCTGCTACTATTGCTGCTACTATTGCTGTTGCTGCTACTACGGCTACTGGGAGGGTGGGGATCTTATTGTGTTTTTCCTTTTCTACTTGCTCGTCACTGAGAGCTCATTGCTCACTGCAAGTGGGGATTCGCGAGTAGCGAGCTCGCTGCTTGCTGCTTGCTGCGAGCAACGAGCTTACTGCCAACACCTCACTGCTCGTAGCGAGCAGCGGGCTGCGGGCAGCTACGGCTGCTCTTGTTGCTGGCTGCCGCTATAGCCATTATTGCTGCTGCTACTACTACCGGCTGTTGTTACTACAAGCTATTGCGAACTGTCGCTGCTACCGGCTGCTGCTGTTGTTGCTGCGGGCTGCTGTTGCTTCAAGCTACTGTGAGCTGCTATATCTACCGCCGGCTGCTACTACTGCAAGCTGCTATGAGCTGCCGCTGGTACCGGCTGCTGCTGCTGCTGTTACGGGCTGCTATTGCTGTGAGCTGCTAGTCCTGTGTGCAGCTGCTACTGGCTGCTGCTGCCACTGCTCGCTGCTGCTACAAGCTACTGTTGCTGCTGCTGGCTGCTGCTGTGAGTCACACTTGGATGATGTCGTCACGTGCATCGTCGCCAGCAAGCACCTGACGTGGCCTGCCGCTCACCTCCTCGCATCAAGCGTGGGGGTCAGTGCTGCTGGAAAAATTCCGACAGAATTTCCCCTGGCTCAGTGGCCGTGGGAAAAATTCTGACGCCGTCACTTGGCGGGTCAATGTTGGTGGAAAAAATCCGGCAGCATTTCCCATGCACTCGCGCGTATGGAGATCCGCTGGCGTTGTCTGGCACCTGTACGTCAGTCTTCTGCTTCTGCTGCTACGCTCTGGCTCTGATACCGAGACATAAATGCTAGGCAGTAGGTTGGGGCAGCAGCGTTGTTGATGCAACGTGCGGGCTTCCACGCTCGTTGCTGAAGTCTGCTGCCCCCTCAGTCAACTGCTCGAGAGACTAAGTCTGGAAGCTCTTGGTTTGTTACTGAGAACTGCGCGCGCCAATGTTAGCGCCAGAAAGCAACTAGAAACTGAAGGTAACTGATTAGGAATGAAGAATGAGCAACAATGGGAGACCCCTACATGTTCTTGCTACCCCCCACTAGTGTAGAACGTATTACTCAGCTAACCAGCCAATCAGAAAATAGTTTTAGACCTATTTTCTGGCAGGCAGGGCTTTCTCGGTGAGCCCTGCCAGACGCTCGACAACCCAAAAGCTGGGCGTCGTCCGTTTTGCCTGAAAACTGGACCATGCCATAACACCAACGCTGCGAACGTAGTCGAGCGGTCAGAATCAGGCAGAAAACAGCAGCAAAGAGTTATGGCTGCCCGAATCCAGGTAGTGCCTACGACAATCAGTGATGCCAAACAGGGCCACACTGCAAGAGATATGGACCCTAGGTACAATATGATGCTGTAGACGAATGCCACAGCAAGAAACAGTGCTGGGTGCATGTAGACAGCATCTGTTGTTGCAGTGACCGCCGGTGGCCCGACCGCCGAGGAGGCCTGCCGATGGAGCTGATCGTGTTGCCGGAGGGAGGAGGCTGTAGCAAACTGTGAGTGGGCCTCAGCGTGCATCGGCTTCACCGAGCGACACTCGAGCAGCGTTGAGTCTCGTCGTCGGACACCTGCACGCTGATGTACACAAGCCGGGAGGATACAACAGAGTAGAATGAGAGATGCACGAAAACCAATAAAAACATGGGCACCGCTGTCATTTCGTTTTCAAACATGGTAACTGCTCACATATTGTTTTCGACTATGGACACCGTCGTCTTTCCATTTTCAACTATGGACACCGTTGATTTATCGACTCAAACAATGGACAGCGCTGTATTTTGCACCATATCAATTACAGAAACATATGTCTCTTTCTGAACATGCTTAGTCGTGGTTTTTAGGATCGTACGATCTAGCAGGTTAAGGTTTTTCTGGCTTGTTCGATCGACTTCATTGGTACGAATTTGCTTTCGATGATTGACCTCAAGTTTGAAAAAAAGCACGGGGACAACCTTGTTGACCTTGCTTCCGTTCTTCAGGCGTGCGATGCATAGTGCGATCGGCCATGCACATTTTTGTGAATGCGTGCAAACTTCACACGAACAAATACCTTGGGAGGACATCAGTTTAAAAGTGCAAAACCGATCGTGCGACGGATATCCAGCATTGAGGGATGCAAAAGAGGTCCGATCGCTAGAATGGACGTTCGTCAGTGCACGGTTTGAAAATTCATCTTCGCACATACAGAATATAAATGTACATACATGTAAATGCTTTATGGATAAGTAAGTACACGTTCATCAAATGGAAGCTTATGTGGGGTTTGTTGTGCAGGATTCGCAATGTCTGGGAGCACAAGCCTTGGACATCCGCTCGTCACGTTTAGTGACAAGCGGATGTCTGAAGTGGGTATCTGAGTCAAGTCGTGAAAAGTGTATAATGGGTGCTTCTTTTCTAGGTGAAAGAGCTCAGATACCCATAAAACGCAAAGTGTGACTCTCATCCGCCCATCGTTCGGAACAAAAGCAACAATTGGCCCATTGTTCGGAAGGAAAGCAACCATCTGCCCGTCCCTCTCCGGGAAAACAATAATCCACCCATGGTACATTCATTTATCAAGGACTACCGGTACCTGCGTTATATGTGTTGCGCCGTGGGCTCGTTGTTACTTTTTCTCCAGTGAAATCATTTTAGAGCTTCGTTTGTGCAGTCCGTACAATGAGACGCTGCATGAGGTTCAATGCGACCGTGATTGTGTACACATATATACAGACTGAATTGGTTCGGTCATACACTCAGTGACGAACGGAAGGGGATCTTCTTTTTCCATAACAATAGAGCTCTTCCGCTGGCTTCATTGTTGCTTCTCGTTTGCCATGCTGACGTTACGTACACTCGTAAACAATAAGGCGGATGAAACACGGCCTGCATGCGTAGATGCCAGGTTGGCTACTGAACCTGCATGTGCGCAAATGGAGGCACTCCAATCACCTCCGTCCCTTGTCGCACGTGTGTACTGCATGAGGATTGGCTATATTACCCCTCCATGTACGTTGTTATGGTCCCTGACATGCGTTGGCCGAAGTCAGAGTCAGCGTGAGCATGGACGGAGACTAGCGGCCGCCCCTCCCAGTGTGTGTGTGTCATTTTGGCTTGTCAAGCGCCGAGGTGTGACCATGCCAGGGTTTGGTGTGTGCGCGGTGGAGCGTCAACATGGCGCTCTCTCTCTTGATCAAGCAAGGTGAGTCAAAATGCAGGGTACCTGAAGCATATATTGTATTGAGAAAATGCCAATGTGCCCATTCTTGGCGCTATGGCGCCCCAGACCCGGCGCAGTGCCCGGAGGGCAGAGGCTCCTGCCTCCACTCGACCTGTTCGTACAGATTCCACAATGCCGCCCATTCGCCCACCCCTCTCATGTGCCCAGGCATTGCATTCTACAACTGCCGTGCTCTCACCACCGCTTGGCCCACTTACACGAGGACGGTCTGTCACATCTGGCCAGGGGAGCTTGCCCATGGCGGATCAGTTCCATGTGCCACGGCCGCTACCTCCCCGTCATGCGGCCTCACCGGCAACAGGCGCCACAACTCTGTCTGGCCCTTCAGACCCAAGGTGGTGTAACCTTGGACGTCCGAACCCACGGACGCCTGCGTGGTGGCGTCCCACTGACGTAGTTGTGGCGCCGCCAGGTGCACTACCTGCCAAGGCGACTCCCACTGCACCACCCGCTGCACGTCCTGCGGCACTAAGCATGGGATGAACTCTCGCAACAGCCACAGCACGACCCGCTGCGGAACCCGCTGTGGGACACGCTACACAACCCGCTACATCACTCGCTGTACCTCCCGCTGCACCTCCGGCTGCACCTCCCGCTACACCTCCTGCTCCATCACCCGCTGCACCACCCGCTGCCCCACCCACTGAACCACGCGCTGGTCGCCGAGCTGCACCACCCGCTGCACGACCCGCTACACGACCCGCTACATGTCCCTTTGCACCACCCGCTGCCCGACCTGCGGTACGACCCGCTGCATCACCACCTCAGCAACGCGCCCTGCCCAGCACGGAGTTCATCCAGTGCCACCCCCAGCGCAGCCCCAGAGTTCGGCACACCAAATTTTCAACCGTGAATCAGGTGTCGAGGAAGAACTCTTCTTTTGGCTGAACAGAGATCGGGACTATGAAGACAGGGAAAGACATTTGGAAGAAGAAGCTGAGGAGAATCTGCGGTTGCTTTGGATGGAGCCACGCTCCTCGGAGCAGACCGAGGCTCCACCATACACACAGACTTGAACAAGGCACCGTGTACTATGTCCTAGTGGCTCCTCTGGTAATTTGTGTGCCCCGTTTTCTACTTCCATGAACGTCATGTTGTGGTGCATGTCTGATCTTGCCCTTGTGCGGTTTTCTTACTTGTTACGCAGATGATGCCGTATGTCCTTTATTACTTGCTGGTTTGGCACTTCTTCTGATGCGCTAACATGTGACAACTATATGTCTTGTCCATTTGCAGGAACATCAGACAACTCCCCCGACAGTACGACCAAGAAAAGAAAGGCAGATGGTGATGACCTAGTGGAGGGCAAAAAGTTCCGCAACATGGCGGCGCGCAGGGCAGCCATCAAAGGCTACACGGTAGCTAACCAATTCGGGCTACAGTGGTTGCGCAGCGAGCCTGGCCGGATCGACGTACGCTGCATGGAGGTTGTCAGACGTGGGTGTGCGTCGAACGTCCACATGGTTGTCTCTTCAAAGTTGGGGGCGGTCAAACTGTCCCATGTCATAGAAGGCCACTGCTGCACGCCGACTATTGGCCGTGGGAGCCCTGCCCAAAAAACCACGTGGATTGCACGTCACATATCACAGCAAATGCCTTGGGATCAGACAACACCTCCTGCCACACTCAGAGTCATCATCAAGGATGTCGCAGGGATTCAGGTGGCCAACACTACGCTCTACCGTGGAAGATCTATGGCACAGGCCCAACACATGGGTGCCAAGGCTAAATCCTGGGCTATATTTCTGGCGCTGTGTCAGGAGGTATGTGCCACTGCTGGCCGCGCATTCTTGTTCACCTGTGTTCTGACTTCCCTCCTTGAAATTCTAACAAATTGTTCATGTGGGTGTGCAGCTGAAACGTATTGATCCGGCAACACATGTTGTGGCGGAGCAGGATGCACAGAACAAGTTCAAGTGGGCTTTTTGTTGCACCTGGGGCCACCCGCCTTGGCTGGGACTACAGCAAGAGGATAATGACAATGGATGGCACATTCCTAAAGAACAGACACAAGCAAGAAATGTTGGTGGCACAATTTTTTGACGCGAACGACCACGCATGCCCCATGGCCTGGGCACTGGTGTCTAGTGAGAATGAGGAAACGTGGATGTGGTTTTGCAAGAATTTGGCACGAGCTTATCCCTCCGCTTGTACTGTAGGTACAATCATTGTGTCAGACAGAGAAGCTAACCTTGCGGAGGCCCTGGTAAGACACTTGCCCAACGCTACCCACACTTATTGTGCGTGGCATTTCCGCAGAAACATCCAAGAGAAGTTCGGCAAAAAGGCGGCGTACTAGGCCTAGGAGTGCGCACAGGCACTGGCCCATAAGCAGTTTCACAGGGTGGCACGTCACCTGCGTGCAGCTAGCGAACGTGTTGCGGACTACCTCATCCAAGGTCGAGACGGCCAGGGTGGCATTCCTCTTCATAGGTGGACATCATACATGTGCCCTGTGCCTCGGGACGGGCACATCACCAGCAACGCGTCAGAGTCGCTCAACGCCTGTCTGAGAACCCTCCACAAGCTCTACCCCTTCTACTGCTTCCTGCAAGTGTACTACTTTCTGCAGGACATCATGGCACAACGCCACAAACAGATAGCCAACTGCAACGAGACTCTTGCCCCGGCTCCATGAAAACGCCTGCTTCACAACTCTACAGTTGCACGTGACTACGACGCCGTCATGGAGGAGCTGTCCTCGGCTATGGTTCGTGGCCCAACAAAGGTTCGCCGGCACATGGACCTTGCCATGGGAAGCTGTGAGTGTCATCAGTGCCGCGAATTCGGCCAGCCATGCGAACATGTCTGTGCCATCATGATGGAGGTTGCTGAAGACCTGACTTAGCACATGAGCCGCAGGCAAACAGTAAGGTATTGGACCCTCACCTATGCCAACACCATGTCGTCACTCTCTGCCGCCGGACTGTATCAACCTGCGCCGTCTGGATGGGGGCAACCAGGTCTGCGGCGGGGCCGTGGTCGTTCCAGGATTGCCCGCATGGAGTGTGCGCTGCTCCGAAAATGAAACTTTATCTGCCCAAAGTGTGGCCGTAAGAGAAGAGGGGGCAGCAACAGATGACAGTGAAGCGTTGCACTACGACCCTGAAACCGACCCCAGGGGATCCTCGACAGACGAGGAGGTTGGTGAGGCAGCCGCAGACGAATTTGACGACAACGTGTCTGACAGTGGCAGTGAGGACTCCCTGGGGTATGCGGTGGAGCCAGAGACCGGACTGCTCACACACGAAGAGCACAACGCTGAAGGTGCCAGACTCATGGAGGAGCACAGTGGACTGGAACACGACAAAGAGGGTGACGTAGGAGATGAAGCCGAAGAAGACGATGCAGCAGCAGACTACGCGTATGATGAAGCAGAGGAAGAAGTCGGCATCCACGCAGTTAGAGGCATGGATGCCCTTGGGATCTAAGGTGATATTTTCCACTAGACTTTTCCGATTGTTGTTGTGCACATCTTCATTTCAAGTGGGCACCATTATCCATGTGCTAACAAGAATTCCATGTCACTATTCAGGGGAACAGAGGAGTATTCCTTCACCGCAGGCCAAGTCTGCATGCACATACAAGTCCTGGGCTAACGGTGTGCTCCGCATGGGCAGTGGGCGGCCAGTGTCATTTCATGAACAAGCTAGTGTGCTTGTGTTAGGGTTGGTTGTCATTCCTAGGCCATTGTTTCCTTTCTAATCTGTCATCACATTTTCATTCATAAACATTCCCAGTTGCACGTTCTTCCTTTGGTGAAAATGGAAGTGCAGAAGTGCGTGAAGCCAATGTTGTTGCAGTAGTGTAACAAGGAAGGCATGAACTGTAGGCTAGTTCCACAGAGGTGCCCCATGCTTCGTAACAAAGTACAAAAGGAGGGAACAAGGTCATTTGTACTTCTCTCGGACAGTTGCAACATTAGTCAATGGAGTGCACGTTTTTCCCAACAGCACTACCTATGTTGACTTCATTTCTATGTGGAGCTGGGACATGTTATTTGCTGACAAGGTTGCACACAGAATGGAAATGTTTACAGGTTAGGCTGTACTATAGCACGCGCTCTGAACCCTTTCACATGGATCCTCTATCGGAGTACACTCTGGAAAATGTGTTCTACGATGCTGTTGAATAAGTTGAAGATGGGACAGTCATTCATCCTGATCGTGCAGAGGCTTATGGCAGTTCTGTGTGCTTGTGCCCCATGTGTGACATCATTGGGTGGATCCACACACTACTCCCACAAATGCAGCACTGGATAGTCAACGGCAAGCCCGGTCCTTTCGAGTAATGTGCGTGCTGCATAAACTAATGTTGAAAACGTTATCCCAACCTTTGGTTCATTCCGCCATTGAATGGTGGAAGACTGCCATTGGTAATTCTCATGCTCGCCATGTCTAAAGACACCAAGAAAATGTGGAAAAAAAGGTATGGACACATACATGACCTAACGGGTACATGACATATAACATGATTCTTACTTATAACAATCGTATCCACTTAAGTTTCAATACATAATCCACACGTTGCTATCCGCACATGTCCGACAGTCACATTCGGCATGACCACACTTGTTACTGACTACAGACACTGATTTCATGTGTTTCCTGTTTTGCAGCTTCTAGTGCATTAACATGTGTGGTATCTGTCATATGCGTTCAAAATGGGACGTAAAAATCACTATAGCACCCTATACTTCAGGTAGAAGAGGCCATGACAAAACACGCAAAGTACCCGGTCCTAAGCCGACCTAAGTGGTCATAGTCTGGCGCACGACAAAGAATCTGGATGGACCCAGGACTGCCAGTGGGTGGGCACCAGATAGGATGGCAATGTGGCAGCTTCACACACATGATGTGGCACATGTGGAATGGATCACTTGGAGGGGGCCCCAAATTCTTGGAGTCCCATAGGCTCTTGATGTTGTTCCACGTGACCCATGCATCAAACTGGTCCATACGGGGTCGTGGAGGAAGGAGTTCTCCCCATGGACCAAAGTGAGGAGCATCCGGTCCTCCATCCCAAAACTAGAGCGGCAGCATCAGACGACCTCGCAGCTTCAGCGGATCCGAAGAAGACATGTTCCCACGTGAAAACTGTGCGAGTGCAGGAGAAGTACAAAACGTGGAAGGCGTGACTTACAAAGTGCACAAGGAGCCGTGGTTCGGCATTGAATCGCGTGTGGTACATTATTTCTCATGTCAAAAGTTTCCCGTTCTACAATCTCGCACACCACAGTGGGTCCGGATGGACCCATGGCTGCCATTGAGGCAAGCACCATGCAGGACGGGGATGCGGAAGTTTGACACCCATGAGCCAGCACATGTTGTATGGGTCTGCAGGACACGGGCTGAGTCCATTTGAGTCCCACATGCGCTTGATGTTAACCCACCCGACCCACGCATCATACAGGTCCATGTGGCAGGCATCGTCCACATCTCCTGCTCATTTCTCCAGGGGGGCCAATGGTCGATCCTTGAGCGACAAGTGTTGCGAGGATGCCATGGTTGGGAATTGAATTGAACGTAATGAACGACAGGTTGCATTTGCTGTGCAATTACCTTATGGACTGCCATTATGACCTCGGTTCGCGCAACAGTTGACCTTCCGCACATTTTCCACTATGTCACATCAAATGGGGTCGTTGTCATCAGCAAGGTGGCAGTTGGGGTACTGCCTTGTCAGCGACGCTGACGAGGACCTCCTTAGATGTCACTAAGGACACGATGCCATTCGTTGGAAAGATATCCGACGACACGTGTCTAATGCCTTCACACACGCATATCCTTCATGCAAATGGTCCACAAACGTGCAACAATTTACGTCAAACCTAGGCCCTAGACAACATGGTTTGTGCAGAGTATTATTTCCTCAAGTTGCGTCTTCCGAACCTCCGCCGGAGGTTTGGCGACGTACCTGCGCTGGGGCACAGGGGTTCCGCTCCGTTACTATTCAAGTCTCAGCCAATAGTGCATGGGCTACAGAGCTATTTAATTCTCTCGATTCCCAGATGGGTAATATTTTTTCCCGCGTGGGCGACTGCTTGCTTTCTCACTCGGCGTTGATTCCTGTATTATTTCCTGCAGTCCATTGATACCTGCGTTATATCGTACGTGACTTAGGCATGTCAGCTATATAGTTCCGAAAACTGGGTACATGGTGACCGAACCCTTCTTTTTTTTACTTTGGGCAGAGTGCGCACTGATTAATATCAGTGGGGAGAATGAGGAACCTTCTACCAAAAAGTTGGCATTGTAGTCTTCTTCTCCCAAAACTGGCTGATTCGTAAAACAAATCTCAACCATGGGTAGCCTGCGCAGAACATTTTTACATGGTGGGTAAAAAGGAATCGGCCCCTTTGCAAAACTTCTAAAAATTAAACAAATTTGGACGTTTTGCAAAACGTCTAAAAACTAAACAAATTTTGACGTTTTGTAAAACGTCTAGAAACTGAGACGTTTTGCAAAAGGGCGTAATAGCCCTCCTACCCAGTCTGCGAGGGGGTCAGTGACGCCCTACCAGGTGCTCAAAGAAATAAGACCCCCACCCGGGAGTTGAAAAAGAAAACTAGATTGCCCGCTCGCTTTACCATGCTCGATTAGCGGCATGCACCGTTGATCAAGCGAAGCGAGGTGGGGCATGTCAACCCCCCTTGCGATTCTCGCTCCCACACGAGAGTCGCGATTGAGCAATGACCTCTTGTTGTTTTTCTATTCAACACGCAAACCCCCTGGTTTGATTTAGGGTTTTCCATGTTTTGCGTAGATGGAGCCCACGCAAAACATAAAGCCCTACATCAAACCAGGGGATTGCGTGTCAACCATGAAAAAGACAATAACAGGTCATCACTCGGTCGCGATCCAGCGAAAACGCCACTTTCAAGATCGAGCGGAAACGCTCATTCTGTTTTTCTTTTTGCAATACGCAAAACCCCCACTTTGTACACAAAAAACCTTAGTCAAATCCTACCCCGAATTACATTCAGGGTTGTATGGTTTTAGTCTTGCGCGGGCTCCTGCTGGGCCCCGCGGTAGCGGGGCCCAGCAGGTTCCCTTTCAATGCATAGGGAATCTTGGACCCCCGATGCAAACGACATGCAAACCCCCCCTCAAACATTCACAAACCCCTCAAAAGAGGGGTTTTGGAATGTTTAGAAAAGGTTGATGTAAGCATGTCAATGTTGCATCGCATGCAACGTCGATATGCTTATTTTTTATCGTTGTTCGTGGGTAGGAGAGTCTTACTTTCGAATGAAGGATAGGGGTGTCTTATTCTTCCGAATGCCGAGTAAGGTAATTTTATTCTTCCGAACGCCGGATAGGACATACACACATTCGAATTCCGTGGGTAATCCCTACATGTACCCTTTGCAAAACGTCTAAATGTTGAACAGATTTAGAAATTTTGCAAAACGTCTAAATTCGTTCAATCGCACTAGGTGATCCCAAGCTTACTGCTGGGAGAGAGTGACCTATAGTCTGGAGTGACTCGCTCAAAAAATGGAGGTTGAATGTTGCAAGGTCAATGTCCAGTTACAGTTGTATCACTATCTTCCCTGCACACACACATGTGTGTGCATGTGGGACAAGATAAGAGTTTATTCCATTTGTATGGGACCATGGACTGAACACAAATCTTAGCACTTTTTGTAGCAATGCGCTCATGTACAAAATGATGCTCAATGTTGATCTGTTTGGTGCGGAAGTGATGCATGCATGCGTGCTCAGCGATTGCCTTTGCACGTTGGTTGTCGCAGCGTAGGGTGATGTAGTGGATGGGAACACGCAACTGTTGGAGTAAGCGAGACAGTAAAACACTCTCACACATACCTGCACCAAGACTACGTACTCTGCCTCACTTGAATTTTGGACAACACACCCCACTTCGCAGTCTTCCAAGAGATGGCAGTCCCACCAAGAGATATGTAACCTGTGTGACTGTGAGCTTCAGTGTCGTGTGTCCAATCACTATCCGTGCATCCATCAATGACCACAGAGGGCTGAGCGCAATAGCACAGACCCACAAATGTAATGGACAGTGCATAGCGGACAACACACAGTGCCGCCTAAAGGTGTTTTGAGCAAGGCTATTGAGAGAACTGGATGAAGAAGTTGACCGAGAAGGCCACGTCTGCCCAGGTGGTGGCCACGAGGTACATGAGAGAGCTGATCACGTTGAGGTAGTTGTTGACATCAACAGTCCCTCCCAGTTGTGTTTGATCAAAAGACTTCAGCAGGCGCTGGCCTGTCAGAGTCATCAGTGTGGACGCAGTGGGGGTATCAGCCAACAACGAGGCAAAGTGCTCTCCTAGGGTGTGGATGTACGCAGCCTGGTGCATGTGCAATGTGCGACTCTGACGATCACGCACAAGTTCCATGCCAAGGAACACTAGTGTTGGATCCAGGTCCTTCATCTTGTATGTGGACGGCAACAGGTTCTTTACTGACTGGCCAGCTGTTGGACTGGGAGATACAATGAGCAGGTCGGCGACGTAGACCAGAATGGCTAAGAGCGGCTCTAGGGACTCAAGAAGAATGCGGGATCCACAATATTGTGTCTGTAGCCACCTCTCTCAAGAGTTGAGGAGATGTCCATGTTAAAGCAACATGGTGGGTGTTTGAGCCCATACAAGGCCTTCTGCAGCTTTCATACCTTATTTGTGCCATCTGTGAACCCCGGTGGCTTGACCATGTAGATCTCCTCGTCCACTCAACCATGCAGAAAGGTATCGTTGACATCCATCTGTTCCAGTTCCTAGTCATGCAGGGCAACAATACTCAGAAGCGCTCGAGCAGTGGTGTAACACCTGACCAGGGTGAAGGTCTTGTCAAAATCAAAGTCAAAGCTCTGTCAGGGATCTGACAGAACCCATTGACTGTGAGAAAGCCTTGTACCAGTCGGTTTTGCTGTCAGGATTCAGTTTCTGCCGTAGGATCTAACGAGCACAGACCGCCTTGCGGCGTGCAGGGAGATCCACGAGCTCAAAGACACTATCCTCCTTGAGGGCAGTCAACTCCTACTGCATGGCCTTTTCCCAGAGGCCAGCATCAGCTGCCTCACAAGCCTGCCAAATAATGGTAGGCTCAGGAAGGAGGGCAAGAACAATGGAGGTTGCGATACATGCTATGACATAACCAGCAATGGAGGGCTCAATGGCGTTGTGGAACTCATGGGCCAAGTTAGGGTGGACAACTCTGACAGCAAGGCCAAGTGCATCAAGACCAGTGGGTCCGATAGAGGGTCTAGCAATGGAGAATGACGTGCTGGAGTGTGTGACCCGCTGAGGAGGCTGAGAGGCCTGTGAGGACTGAGTGCCTCAGAACCAGTGGTGGGACAGAGGGTCCAGTGGTGGATGACAATGCACTGGATCATGAGCATCGTTGAAAGGGATGTGAGGCCTGAGAGGAGTGCTGTGGAAGAGCATGAAGTCTTCCCCCACATGTGTATGGCTTAGGACCGAGAGGAGGGACCTAAGGTGGTGGTTCAGAGGTGTCAACCACTATGGGTGACTATAGCAAAGGCTCAGGGGGTGAGCTGGGAGTGGACAGCGCAGGAGACTGGGTTGGGGCATCAAAGGATGCCGACTTAAAGGGCACAGGGGACGCAAGGATCGGCAGGGAATCCAAGGAGGCGGCGGTAGGTAAGCTGGACGGCGGGGGCAGGGAGTCAGTGGAAGGAATAGACAACAGCGGACCACCAGGAGGAGCCGTGCTAGTGGAGGAGGGAGATGACTCCTTGAGACTGGAGGTTGGGATAGACACAACCTCCCCCAAGCTGACGGAACGAGGAGAGAGAGGAGGGTGACGGAATGCTGGATAGGTCATGAGAAAAAACATCCTCGAAGAAAAGGGTGTCAAAGGACTCAATGACACAGGATCGGTCTGTGTCCCAGAAACGTCAAGCTTTCAACATGCCTGAGACACCAAGAAAGACACAGAGGCGGGCACGCTGGCTAAGTTTGCTTTCACGAAAGTCTTCTGAGAGCCAGATGGCAGCAACACAATCCCAGACTCGTGCAAGAAGCAGGTCTGTGCAACGACCATAACACCGTTCAAAGGGGTGACGCGACGAGGGCGAGGGTGGAACACGGTTCTAAACCCAAGTCATATAGGACACGGCCTTAAAGGAGAAGAGAGGAGGAAGGGAAGAGGCACTGAGTAGAATACGAATACCGTCAACACGAGTATGGTTCCAGCCTTTACAGACGCCATTTTGTTGGGGTGTGTATGGAGCGGAAAACTCCATACAAATCTTGCGAAAGGACAAGAAACCAGCAATGGGACCCAGGAACTCCCCGCCACAGTCTCAATGAAAGACTTCCAAGTGGCGACCACAGGCTAGCTCAACCTAGGGAAGCCAGGACTCAAGAGTGGAGTAGACGTCACTATTTTGGCAGAGAGCAAAGACCCAACGCATGGGAGACAAGTCATCTGTGAGGCAGCGGATATAGCAGGCAACCCCCCAGTGTGTCATGGGTAAGGGGTCCCATGATATCAGCATGTAAGAGGTCAAGGGGTTAGGACTTGCTTGACTCAGAGGTAGAGAAGGGGGATCGGTGCATTTTGCCCTGGGCACAAGCAAGACAGTCAGCGGCGCAAGAACCGGGAAGATGGAGTCGTCAAGGCCGTGAGCGGGTTGGTCATAGAGAAAGCTTTCAATGGCAGCGGTGTGGATGTGACAGAGACGGAGATGCAACAACTGTGTGTGCACTGGGGAGAAGGAGCATGCAACATGAACAAGGGCGGTGGTAGCAGGATGAGGTGCAAATGGCGGCACGCAAAACAAACTGTCACAGATCTGGCAATGAATCAGAACATGGCCAGAGGTGTGGTGCAGTACACATGCACTACCGTGGTTAGAGGAGAAGTTCATGCCCTGATCATCGAGAGTCGTAACAGAGAGAAAAATCAGCTCAAGAGCGGGCACAAATAGCACATCTGGCAAGAAGAGCTCCCCTCCAAGGCAACAAAGTAGACAACCCCAACGCCCTGGACTGGCAGGAGCTGGCCAAAGCTAGTGCGTACATAGCAGCAGACAGACCCAACTGGACTTAACGAGACAAATGAGGACCAATAGGAGGTCATGTGGTGGGTAGCTCCCGAATCGAGGATCCAGAAGCCTCTCGAAACTTGAACAAACGCTAGATCACGGTTGACGGCATCAATGGCAGAGCCTGAGAAAAGCTACTGGCCACAGGCAGCAAGGCAATGGAGAAAAATGTAAGACTGCCAGTGCTCAATCCATGGCACATCAACTAGGGAATATCCCTGAACATGACCTGACGATAGACCACAAAGAACCTCGTCCACAGCACACACACAAGTGTCCTCATAACCAAACACACACTCTAACCTCCTTGATCATGAAGGTGTCACTGGTCGACGGCATGAGAGAGTGTAGCGTCCACTTGACGATCATCGTCGGGTGGGTGAAGGTTGATGACAATGCCTGAGGAGGGACACCGAGAGGGGTAGGTGGATGATGCCCAGGATGGAGGAGAGTAGGACCCAGGAGGGGACCCATAGCAGATGAGGCCGTTGAATCGCGGAGGCCATCCCCAGGGATAAGGTGGCAGCGTTGAAGCCATGGTGGTGGTGTCGGCTGCTGCAGGTGCAGAGGAAGATGTATTGCGGTTGGAGGACCCAGCGGAGGTTGAGGCGTGAAAAGCACCACCACCACCACCACCACCACCACCACCACCACCACCATCGGAGGAGCGGGCCCAGTGTGCATGCATGACGGATGCAAAGCTGGCATCGTTAGGTGGTGCGTGAAACTTCAGAGTAGCGTGGCCAGTGGCACCATATGTGGTGCATGCACTCCAATGAATATGTGCCCCATGTTTGGAACGTAGATGTATGAAGCATCACTACTAACAAGCTCTCCATAGAATTGATGTTGGGGTTGTGGCCACCAATTGAGAAATTGATGGTGTAGCCACCACCATGTGCTTAGTGATGCATGACAGTGTTGCACCTGAGAGCTTTAATCTACATCAATTGCCTGTAGTGATTATGTGTGTGTGAGTAGAGTTAAGAGGTCAATTGCATGTGTTACAACCATAACCAATAGCAACATACCATAGCTTCACCCGTGCTTCACGCATCGCATACCTGTTTACCAAAACTTTAAGATATGATTGTATTTTCATGTTAGTTGTTTGTATGTACAGTATACTCTGACCACTTGGTCATGTCTATGCTCTTGCAGATCCCTGATGCCGACCCAGTTTGCACCGGAGCACCGTCGGACGGTGGCTCCGCCCACCAGCAGATGCAAGGCAGTTCCCCTCGCGTCCCGGGGGCTTGTTTGGGTGCTATGCAGTTTTTCTATAACTGCTAGATGTGTCTCGGTGAACTAGCTCTTGAACCTGATTTATTGATGTGCATCGTGCATTCACATATCGATGCGGGACTATGTGTGTTCATAGTCGCATCGTTCAGCTCAAGATTGTGCATATCTAGGTTCAGGTGGTGTTTCATTTGGATGCCTGTGCGCATAGCTACGGTCAACAATGTGGTTTCTGGCCGATCTTAGGACAAAGTGACAGTGCCCCGTGCGTCACCAGCCATGCGTCACGGCAGGTTTTGATGTGTGCTTGTGAGTTTTCATCTATTCTCGCATTACTAGGATATTGCAGCTTATGAGACTTTGCACTTCTCCCTAGCCTAGCCCTTGTTACTTCTTGCATTGGTTGGCTTGCTAGTGCGTCAACTGACTGGACAATGTTGCCATGTCAGCGACACCAAGGCTAGGGATCTTCCTAGCAATTTCTCATGGTAACAGAGTAGCTAGGCCGTTCTTGCTAAACTGTGCCACAGACACGCAACACTAGCGACAGCAGTGAGAGTCACTACAACCACCGTATCCTAAGACTCGTCATAGCAAACGTCGGCAACAATAATGTCGCCCATTGTCAGGAGCACCGGCGTCACCGCACGACCGCTAGAGTGGACGGCAACACCACCCGTGGCGGGGTGAGTTACCACAACCACCACGATAGCAGCAACAGCAGCAGCAACG
The DNA here is from genome assembly GCA_023375785.1 of Penium margaritaceum. Classification (NCBI taxonomy): domain Eukaryota; kingdom Viridiplantae; phylum Streptophyta; class Zygnematophyceae; order Desmidiales; family Peniaceae; genus Penium; species Penium margaritaceum. The sequence goes on from SZWC01019724.1 coordinate 43,453, forward strand.
AGTTGCAGCTACCACATCAAGTGACAGCGGCAGCACCGTGTAATACAACCAGCTTTTCCACTTGTGACCCGTGGCACATAAAGAAAAGGGAGAAACAGCACGCAGCAGCAGCTCGCGGTGGCGGCTGCGAGCAGCTGCAGCACGTAGCAGCTGTGGCAACAAGTAACGATAACAGAAGTGAGCAGCAGCGGTGGAAACAACAGCCGTGAGCAGTTGCAACAGCACGGAAGTAGTAGCAATAGCATTAAAATTGTTGTAGCGCTTACAACAATAGCACCAGCAGTAGCAATAGCATTGCAATAGTGGCAGCAAATACAGCAACGCAGCAGCAACATTGCAGGGACAATAGCTGTCGTAGTTTTTGTGATGCATGGCACAAGAGTTGCAGAGTGTTGTTGTTCAACAGCACTCCTATGTGGCTCCATAGCAGCTGTGCGGCTGTGCAACACCTCCGCAGCCACACGCAGGGATGACGAGGTCAACTCCTCCCTTCCTTAGTGATGCAGAGTTTGTGTAACTCATAGAAAAGGAAAACTTTTTGCTGGTGTAAAATACGATAGCATAAAATACTATGGCCTAAAAAATAGGCTTCTAATGTCAGCAAATTATTGGTCAAATCGTCACTTTTTGCCTGTGTCTTAACTCCTCGAGACACGCAGCCGGTTTCCCGTTTGGAGCATTTTTACGTTCAAACCCATACTAAGCAGCACCAATGGTGCTGATCCGTGACAAGGGCAAGGGGCTAGCAGATCCCTCCTCTTCGACTTCTTCAAGCATCATAACTCCATGGTCGCAGTGATCGACAAGCTTTGTCGGACGCACGATGAGATCCGTCACCAGTAGTGGCTTCGGACCGGCTCGTTACAGGAGATCATGGAGTTATTGAGGGGTCGTTCAGGGTCTTCAAAACAAACACTAGGAGGACCAGCTGGGGCTACACCATCCGTTCAATAATCTGCACCCTGCACAGTGTTGCGGCACTCAGCATCCCTCATCACAGGTTGACACCTGAGATGAGGAGGAGGTAGAGGATGACACACGGGAGCATGATAGTTGTGTCCTTGAGGAGAGAACTTGTGAGCTACGTATGGGATCACAGCGTCTCACCCCGCCACCTTCTCGTCCACTGGATTAGCCACGTCATTCAGCAACGCTCAATTTTGGTGGATTTAACCCTCATTGATTGTCTCCTTGTACCTCCACCACCATCTCATGAACCTGAGGTCGCCCTCCCCACGGATCCATGACCGAAGGAATTTGAGGCACATCCACCTAGATACGATAACGACAAGGGTTTTGACTGTTGGGAGACCCTGTTTTAGGTTTGGGTTTACTGTGAGGGCGTCTGGCCCTACTACCAGATGCAGTACTAGATACGTGGCACTCACCAAGTCTAGAAAGAAATGTGCGCGATGTGTGGTCTGCTCTACGCCATACCGCGGGAAACTATGGTTGACTTCCGCCCTTTCTAGGTGAGGCCGGGACCGAGACTGGGCCAGACCCATGCTAGGGTTGGGAGCTCTCCGTGACACTACTTGCTGTAGAGATCCATGCCATGAGGGAGGCCTGACTGCATGAGTTCTGCTCCCTCCGCCAGGGTTCCACAGAACTCGCAGCAAACTACTGGAGGCATGCCATGTGCCTTTACATGCGCCTTGGGACTGGTGGCATGACACAGCTATGGGAGTTCGACACTGTCATGTTGGGGACGCACTTGGACCACGTGAGGCTCTTCATGGGCTTCAACAGTGTGACCCTTTCTGAGTTACCTGCGTCACTATAGTTGCTTCCTTGGACTGCCTCAGTGAGCCTTAGACGAGACGTCGGCGAGTCAAAGAAGAGGTACAGCAGGACATTGATGCCAAAACAGAAATAGCCAGTGCAGAGGAAGATATACTCATGGAGATTTTGTGCTCTACTTTTGCTGTTGCTGTTGTACTACCTACTGTGGTTGCTAATTCTTCCTCTGGCTGCTCTAGTGCGGCGGGTGATGCTGATGACTCCTCAGGACTACCTTTCTCAGCTCGTGGTCCCTGGGAGAAATCCATAAGGAGTATTTATCCCCTACTGATCCCGCAGCTACTCCTCCTTTTACTCCCAAGCCCTATGAAGCAGCTTGTGTCATGTGGGTTCTCATCTTTGCTGGTCTATATGACCCTACCAGGATTAAACAGGTTTAGACGTTTTGCAAAACATCTAAACCTGTTTAATTTTTAGACGTTTTGCAAAACGTCTAAACTTTTCGACGTTTTGCAAAACGTCTAAACCTGTTTAGAGATATTGGTACGTAAAAAACCGATACCGCACGTCGCATGCCAGCACACCCAGTGGGGACATGCACCTTCATTTTTTGCCATAAAATTTTCATTAGACATGCTGTCCAAAGTGCTCTGACTTTGCATCTCAACCAACAGCACATGCACGCAAATGAGTCTATTTGTGATTTTTGGGCAATTAGCATGCGTCTCCTTTGTGACTTGGGTAAGGTTGCCCCAGGTCTCCTCTTTGCGTGCCTCTCCATTATGACAGATCTCATTCCCAATCTCTTTGATCACCTGTGCTACACATGCCCCAAGCAAGACATAAATGCCTTGCGTCTGAACTATTGCCACCCAACTCATCCCCAGGCTTTTGTCCCCTCTATTATTTTACTGTGACTTACCTCACAGAGTGGTGGAACAGCATCCTGAAGAAGCATATGGCATTGCGTCGCACTCACTACAATGGCCACCTCTTCCTCATGTGCTACTTCCACTATGCTGTCTACTCATTCTACCTCATCTGCCTCCATTACGGTTGTACACTTCATTTAGGAAGCCAATCGTGGTGGAGCTGGTGGCCAGGGCCGCGGCAAGGGTAAAGGCCGTGGTTGTGGGGGGAAGGGGGCGGGTGCCCCTCCCACTCCTGGTACAAGGACCTGCTTGAACTGTGGGACCTCAGGGCATTCTTTCCCCATGTTTCCTGCCCCTTTGGATGACACATGTCTGGCCTCTGTCATTCGGGCCCATTAGGCTTGCACAGGCATGAGCACATCTACTACGACCACCGCCATCGCAGTGGTGTCATTGCCCTCCACATCTTCATCCTCGTCTATTACTGCCTAAAGTACAGCCTTTGCATCCCTACAGCAGACCACCACCCAGTCTCCTTCCTAGGGCTGGACCCCCCCAGCCTCTGGATGTGACTACTATGAGCTGTCCTCCACAAACTACACCACCTCTACCTGGCCCCGTGATGATGGACGCTTCTCAGTTTCTCGCTCCGGTGAGCACCACCCTGACTCACGCCTTGATTAACAGCGTGTTTTGGGGCATCATCTCATTGAACTCTTTCATCTTCATTCTCACGGAGATGGCGGTGAGATGGTCCTGTTGCGTTTCTATGTCTCTAAGTTTGATGGGGCCCTTTGAGGCTGTTCAGGGTGCATTGCATCCTCTCTCCATGGATGATCATCCATGGAGAGAGGATTGGAAGTCTCATGCTTTTCCCCATCTTCTTGGTGTTTCTTCCTCCTCTCATGTTCCACCGTCTGGGATTGTTGTGGTCTATCTTTCCCTTTCCTCCACTCGTGTCTGAGATAGCTTCTGGATCATTGATTCAGGGATCTATCACATGACATCGTTTCACTCCTCATTCGTCTCCCTTGGCCTGGTTGGGTCCGTGCGGTTTGCCCGTACTATCTCTAACCAACTACTTCCTGATCATGGTATTGGCATGGTCCTGTTTGTTAGTTCTGGTGGGCACCCGTTTCTTCGTGATGTGTTGTATGTGCCCGACTTGGAGGTTAGCTTCTTGTCGGTGACCACCCTCGACGACCACAGCATGGACTCTGCGTCCAGCCATAATGCTAGCATTTCCTCCATTCATTTCTCTGGTTGGATGGTCCTCCGTGGTCTAGACTATTGCCTCTTTTGTATTCCTTTGTGTCTTTCCTTGTCTTTTGCTGCCTTTGCCCTTGTCTATCTTGATCCCTCCCTATCGCCTGACTTCATCATTCTCTTGCATCGCTTTCTGTGCCACATTTACATTGTGGTCTTTGCTCATCTTCTGCACATTCAACCTGCACCTGGGTTTGACTCTTCCACATTCGCTCTGCCCTACTCTACTTCCTCCCTTGACTTCGCCAAAGGCAAAATGCATTGCTCACCTTTCAGCACGGCCAAGCTCATTTCAACCCATCCTTTGGACCTGGAACATGTTGATTTCATGGGTTACCTCCATCATTACTTCTTTAATGGTGCTGAATGCTATGTGTTGTGTCTGATCGCACTTGCCTCAGCACCATGGTTGATATTCTCATCTCAGCATCTCATCCAAGCCGAGCGGGTGGATCTTACTTCTCAGGTTTCGGTGTGCTGCTGCCGGTACCAAAGCTACTGCAGCAATGGTAGCAACCGCGACATCTAGCTGCTACTCACTGTCACCTCGTCACTGGCTTGGCCTCTGTCCAGGCCCTATTGACTCTTGGATCTGTGTCATTGAGATGTAGTCGTGGCAGTATTTGGGGTTCGGGGATGGTGTCCACAAGCTCCAAAGAACAGATTGGCTAGGAAGCATGCCAAGACGACAGTGGACCGCCAGGACCGGCAGTCGGATGCCGTCGCCGTTGCTGCCGATGCAGTGGCAAGGATACAAATGAGGAGTATTGGGTCCACAAGTTCGGCTAAGCTGAGAGCATTGACAAGGGAAGCAACTCAGAAAGTTAAGACAGCTGTGGAAATTTGGTAGAAACAGCTAACGCTGTGGGTGCTAATGCGATTGTGAGAGGTGGCCACGTTGATGTGGCGACGACCTGAGAGTGGTCCAGGACCTAGAAGTGGTAGATGCTGATGAGTGTAAGAGAGATTACCCCTCCATTCTTTGTTACCAGTCATTATTTTGTTAAGAACTTTGAGTAATGGATGTGAGAGGTGAGATCCCCACATTGCACACTCCATGGATCAAAGCTCATGGTACTTTAAAAGAATAAAAGAGTAAGACAAGTGGCACTAGGAGCAAGATTAAAGCACACTGGTGACCGTAACTCTTGGTCATACGTGATGCACACCGAGATCACACCGCCATCCGGGAGTCGAGCTTGACCTCTTGGTAAATACCGAGGGCGGCTACTCTCCGTGGCAAAGATCAAATCTGACCAGGCGGTCCTCCAAGGATCAGGAACCGGTTGCTAGAATTTGACTCTCCCAGAAACCCACAAATAAATTGGTGATAACTATGGCATCCTTTAGTGTCAAAAAGCTAGAGCTTGCCACGACAAAAGCCAATGGTGACAATCAACTTGATCATGTGACAATGGGCAACATCTTGAGAGTGTACTGTTGCTGCTAGCGAAGATCACGAGCTCCATAATGGATGGCTCTCATCCTGTGCGGCCGAGCTCCAACGTAGTCACAAGACCCAATCTCCTTTACCCGTATGAGTTAGTGTGCATGTGGAGGAAGACAAGAGGGCATTTAATGTGTGATGGGCTACCAAATTGACCACAAGCACTAATGGATGTGGCACATCTTTGTCAAGCATGTTGGTGAGAGCGTTTGAGATAGTAGTGGGTTAATGATTCCTAGGGGTCCTCCTCTCAGACTGTTTGGTCAGTATCACAAGAAGCCGCCACCGGATTAAATCTCGTGTGTTTGGCTCGACCCCGTGGGTGTCGTCCAGGCCCCAAGCAAAGTCATCTCGCATGGGTGGCCTCGTCAACCACACCACCTTGCTCGATCTCCACTCATTGTTCCTTGCTCAAGCATACTTTTGCAAAGTGCTCCATGTATCAATCCATGGTGTGCAATAGGGTAGATTGCTAACCCACATGCACGCAACTAAGTGCACAAGTCCAACCAACCAATCGGAAAATACACTAATTCGACTGCAAGCTCCAAAACAATAGCAAGAGAAGACACAACATGCATACGGGCTCCTTGGTTTTCCAAATGACAAACCAAAAGAAGCAATTGGTGCAGAAGCAGAAACTCTACACAACTAGATCATGAACGAGAAAGGGTAGGACCACTAGGAAAATGGACCTCTGGAGGTGGTCACTAAGAAAACTGTGGGGAGTACGCAAAGGCACGCAAGCTCGTACTGATGCTATCAAATTAGTTGTCGAGTGTCTTGGCATACTGGCGAGCCATGACAACAAGCCCAAAGTTCACCAGCAGACGGCAGTCACCACAAGCAAGCAAGGGTCAAAGAATGATGGCAACGACAGTGCACAGCAAGGGGCACGATACAGGACCACACTAGAACTGCAGACAAAGAGAGAAAACAGCAAGAGTGGGGTATGAATCATGTAGGAGTAGAAGCATAAGCAAGAATCCCAACATTGCATATCATAAACTTGAACACCGCTTTTATGGGAAAGTCTACACGTTGTTGTCTGGTGTCGATA
>SZWC01019725.1:1557-21650 GCA_023375785.1 Penium margaritaceum
GCACAACTATGCCACAACTGTGTTACACCTCTGGCACAACTCTGGCACACCTCTGGCACAATTCTGGCACAATTCTGGCTCAACTCTGGCACAACTTTGGCACAACTGTGGCACTACTCTGGCACAACTCTGGCACAACTCTGGCACAACTCTGGCACAGCTCTGGCAAAACTCTGGCACAACTCTGGCACAACTCTAGCACACCTTTAGCATAACTCTGGCACAACTCTGGAAAAACTCTGGCACAACTCTGGCACTACTCTGGCACAACGCTGGAACAACTCTGGCACACCTCTGGGACAACTCTGGGGCAACTCTGGCACAACTCTGGCACAGCTCTGGCACAACTATGTCACAGCTTTTGCACTACTCCGGCACAACTATGGCACAACAGTGCCACAACTTTGGCATAACTCTGGCACAACTCTCACACAACTCTAGTGCAACTTTGGCACAACTCAAGCTAAACACTGGCACAACTCTGGCAAACCTCTGGCACAACTATGGCACATCCTCGCACAACTCTGGCACAACTCAAGCTAAACACTGGCACAACTCTGGCAAACCTCTGGCACAACTATGGCACATCCTCGCACAACTCTGGCACAACTCTACTACGACTCTGCCACTACGCTGGCACAACTCTGGCACAACTCTACCGCAACTCTGCCACAACTCTGCCACAACTCGCACACAATTCATGCACAACTCTGGTACTACTCTGGTACAACTTTGGAAAAAAATCAGCACAAATCTGACACAGCTCTGGCTCAACTCTGGCATAACTCTGGCACTTCTCTGGCACAAGTGTTGCTCAACTCTAGCACAACTCTGGCAAAACTCTTGCGCAACTCTTGCACAACTCTAGGACAAAACTGGCACAACTCTGGCACAACTCTAACACATGTTTGGCAAAACTCTGGCCCAAGTCTAGCACAACACTGGCACAACTCTGGCACAACTCTGGCACAAATCTGGCACAACTATGGCACAACTCTGGCATCACTCTGGCACAACGCTGGTACAACTCTGGCACAACTCTAGTACAACTCAGGCACAAATCTGGCAAAACTCGGGCACAACTCTGGCACTACTCTGGCACAACTCTGGCACAACTCTGGCACAACTGTGGCACCACTCTGGCACAACTCTGAGACAACCCTGGCACAACTCTGTCACAACTCTTGGACTACTCTGGCACAACTATGGTACAATTGTGGCACTACTCTGGCACAACTCTGGCACAACTCTGTCACAACTCAGGCACAACACTGGCACTACTCTGGCACAACTGTTGCACAACTCTAGAATGACTCTGGCACAACTCTGGCACAACTCTGGCACAACTCTGTCACAACTCTGGGACTAATCTGGCACAATTATGGCACAACTGTCGCACAACTCTGGCACAACCCTGGCATAACTCTGGCAGAACTCTGACACAACCCTGGCACAACTCTGGTACACCTCTGGCACAACTCTGGCACAACTCTAGCTCAACACTGGTACAACTCTTGCATAACTTTGCCACAACTCTGGCACAACTCCGGCACAACTCTGCCATAGCTCTGCCACAGCCCTGGAACAACATTGACACAACTCTGGCACAACTCTAGCATAACTAGGGCACAACTCTGTAAAAACTCTGGCACAAATCTGGCACAACTCTGGCACAAATTTGGCACAACTCTGGCACAACTCCGGCAAAACTCTGGTACAACTCTGGTACAACTCTGGTACAACTCTGCCACATTCTGGCACAACTACGGAAAACCTTTGGCACAACTCTGGCACAACTCTGGCACAACTCTGACACAACTATGGCACAACTCTAGCGCAATTCTGGCACAACTCTGGCACTTCTCTGGCACAACTCTGTCACAACTCTGGCACAACTCTGGCACTACTCTGGCACTACTCTGGCACTACTCTGGCACTACTCTGGCACTACTCTGGCACTACTCTGGCACTACTCTGGCACTACTCTGGCACTACTCTGGCACTACTCTGGCACTACTCTGGCACTACTCTGGCACTACTCTGGCACTACTCTGGCACTACTCTGGCACTACTCTGGCACTACTCTGGCACTACTCTGGCACTACTCTGGCACTACTCTGGCACTACTCTGGCACTACTCTGGCACTACTCTGGCACTACTCTGGCACTACTCTGGCACTACTCTGGCACTACTCTGGCACTACTCTGGCACTACTCTGGCACTACTCTGGCACTACTCTGGCACTACTCTGGCACTACTCTGGCACTACTCTGGCACTACTCTGGCACTACTCTGGCACTACTCTGGCACTACTCTGGCACTACTCTGGCACTACTCTGGCACTACTCTGGCACTACTCTGGCACTACTCTGGCACTACTCTGGCACTACTCTGGCACTACTCTGGCACTACTCTGGCACTACTCTGGCACTACTCTGGCACTACTCTGGCACTACTCTGGCACTACTCTGGCACTACTCTGGCACTACTCTGGCACTACTCTGGCACTACTCTGGCACTACTCTGGCACTACTCTGGCACTACTCTGGCACTACTCTGGCACTACTCTGGCACTACTCTGGCACTACTCTGGCACTACTCTGGCACTACTCTGGCACTACTCTGGCACTACTCTGGCACTACTCTGGCACTACTCTGGCACTACTCTGGCACTACTCTGGCACTACTCTGGCACTACTCTGGCACTACTCTGGCACTACTCTGGCACTACTCTGGCACTACTCTGGCACTACTCTGGCACTACTCTGGCACTACTCTGGCACTACTCTGGCACTACTCTGGCACTACTCTGGCACTACTCTGGCACTACTCTGGCACTACTCTGGCACTACTCTGGCACTACTCTGGCACTACTCTGGCACTACTCTGGCACTACTCTGGCACTACTCTGGCACTACTCTGGCACTACTCTGGCACTACTCTGGCACTACTCTGGCACTACTCTGGCACTACTCTGGCACTACTCTGGCACTACTCTGGCACTACTCTGGCACTACTCTGGCACTACTCTGGCACTACTCTGGCACTACTCTGGCACTACTCTGGCACTACTCTGGCACTACTCTGGCACTACTCTGGCACTACTCTGGCACTACTCTGGCACTACTCTGGCACTACTCTGGCACTACTCTGGCACTACTCTGGCACTACTCTGGCACTACTCTGGCACTACTCTGGCACTACTCTGGCACTACTCTGGCACTACTCTGGCACTACTCTGGCACTACTCTGGCACTACTCTGGCACTACTCTGGCACTACTCTGGCACTACTCTGGCACTACTCTGGCACTACTCTGGCACTACTCTGGCACTACTCTGGCACTACTCTGGCACTACTCTGGCACTACTCTGGCACTACTCTGGCACTACTCTGGCACTACTCTGGCACTACTCTGGCACTACTCTGGCACTACTCTGGCACTACTCTGGCACTACTCTGGCACTACTCTGGCACTACTCTGGCACTACTCTGGCACTACTCTGGCACTACTCTGGCACTACTCTGGCACTACTCTGGCACTACTCTGGCACTACTCTGGCACTACTCTGGCACTACTCTGGCACTACTCTGGCACTACTCTGGCACTACTCTGGCACTACTCTGGCACTACTCTGGCACTACTCTGGCACTACTCTGGCACTACTCTGGCACTACTCTGGCACTACTCTGGCACTACTCTGGCACTACTCTGGCACTACTCTGGCACTACTCTGGCACTACTCTGGCACTACTCTGGCACTACTCTGGCACTACTCTGGCACTACTCTGGCACTACTCTGGCACTACTCTGGCACTACTCTGGCACTACTCTGGCACTACTCTGGCACTACTCTGGCACTACTCTGGCACTACTCTGGCACTACTCTGGCACTACTCTGGCACTACTCTGGCACTACTCTGGCACTACTCTGGCACTACTCTGGCACTACTCTGGCACTACTCTGGCACTACTCTGGCACTACTCTGGCACTACTCTGGCACTACTCTGGCACTACTCTGGCACTACTCTGGCACTACTCTGGCACTACTCTGGCACTACTCTGGCACTACTCTGGCACTACTCTGGCACTACTCTGGCACTACTCTGGCACTACTCTGGCACTACTCTGGCACTACTCTGGCACTACTCTGGCACTACTCTGGCACTACTCTGGCACTACTCTGGCACTACTCTGGCACTACTCTGGCACTACTCTGGCACTACTCTGGCACTACTCTGGCACTACTCTGGCACTACTCTGGCACTACTCTGGCACTACTCTGGCACTACTCTGGCACTACTCTGGCACTACTCTGGCACTACTCTGGCACTACTCTGGCACTACTCTGGCACTACTCTGGCACTACTCTGGCACTACTCTGGCACTACTCTGGCACTACTCTGGCACTACTCTGGCACTACTCTGGCACTACTCTGGCACTACTCTGGCACTACTCTGGCACTACTCTGGCACTACTCTGGCACTACTCTGGCACTACTCTGGCACTACTCTGGCACTACTCTGGCACTACTCTGGCACTACTCTGGCACTACTCTGGCACTACTCTGGCACTACTCTGGCACTACTCTGGCACTACTCTGGCACTACTCTGGCACTACTCTGGCACTACTCTGGCACTACTCTGGCACTACTCTGGCACTACTCTGGCACTACTCTGGCACTACTCTGGCACTACTCTGGCACTACTCTGGCACTACTCTGGCACTACTCTGGCACTACTCTGGCACTACTCTGGCACTACTCTGGCACTACTCTGGCACTACTCTGGCACTACTCTGGCACTACTCTGGCACTACTCTGGCACTACTCTGGCACTACTCTGGCACTACTCTGGCACTACTCTGGCACTACTCTGGCACTACTCTGGCACTACTCTGGCACTACTCTGGCACTACTCTGGCACTACTCTGGCACTACTCTGGCACTACTCTGGCACTACTCTGGCACTACTCTGGCACTACTCTGGCACTACTCTGGCACTACTCTGGCACTACTCTGGCACTACTCTGGCACTACTCTGGCACTACTCTGGCACTACTCTGGCACTACTCTGGCACTACTCTGGCACTACTCTGGCACTACTCTGGCACTACTCTGGCACTACTCTGGCACTACTCTGGCACTACTCTGGCACTACTCTGGCACTACTCTGGCACTACTCTGGCACTACTCTGGCACTACTCTGGCACTACTCTGGCACTACTCTGGCACTACTCTGGCACTACTCTGGCACTACTCTGGCACTACTCTGGCACTACTCTGGCACAACTCTGGCACAACTCTGGCATAACTCTGGCACAACTCTGGCACAATTCTGGCACAACTATGGCACAACCCTGACACAACTCTGGCACAAATCTGGTACAGCTCTGGCACAACTCTGGCACAACTTTGGCTCAGCTCTGGCACAACTCTGGCACAACTCTGGCACAACTCTGGCACAACTGTCGCACACATCTGGCACAGCTCCGGCACAACTCTGCCACAACTCTGTCACAACTCTGGCACAACTCTGGCACATCTCTTCCACAGCTCTGGCCCAACTCTGGCACAACTATGGCACAACTTTGGCACAACTCTGGCACAACTTTGCCACAACTCTGGCACAACTCTAGAACAACTATGGCACAACTCTGGCACAACTCTGGCACAACACTGGCACAACTTTGGCACAATTCTGGCACAACATTGGCACATCTCTGGCACAAATCTGACACAGCTATGGCACAACACTGGCAAAACTCTGGCACAACTCTGGAACAACTCTGGCACAACTCTGGCACAACTCTAGCACAACTCAGGCACAAATCTGGCACAACTCTGGCACTACTCTGGCACTACTCTGGCACAACTCTGGCACAACTCTGGCACAACTGTAACACCACTCTGGCACAACTCTGAGACAACTCTAGCACAACTCTGTCATGACTCTGGGACTACTCTGGCACAACTATGGCACACCTGTGGCACAATTCTGGCCCAAATCTGGCACAACTCTGTCACAACTCCGGCATAACTCTGGCACATCTCTGGCACAACTCTGGCACAACTCTTGCACAACTCTGGCACAACTCTGGCACAACTCTGGTACAATTCTGGCACAACTATCGCACAACCCTGGGAAAACTCTGGCACAACTCTGCCACAACTCTGCCACAACTCTTGCACAACTCTGGCACAACTCTGGCACAACTCTGGTACAATTCTGGCACAACTATCGCACAACCCTGGGAAAACTCTGGCACAACTCTGCCACAACTCTGCCACAACTCTCGCACAACTCCGGCACAACTCTGTAACAACTCTGCCACAGCCCTTGAACAACTTTCACACAACTCTGGCACAACTCTAGCATAACTTGGGGACGACTCTGGCAAAACGCTGGCAAAAGACAGGCACAACTCTCGCATAACATTGGCACAACTCTGGCACAACACTGGCACAACTCTGGCACAATTCTGGCACAACTCTGGCCCAACTCTGGCACAACTCTGGCACAACTCGGGCACAACTCTGGCACAACTCTGGCACCACTCTGGCACAACTCTGGCACAACTCTGCCACAACTCTGCCACAACTCTGCCACAACTCTGCCACAACTCTGCCACAACTCTGCCACAACTCTGCCACAACTCTGCCACAACTCTGCCACAACTCTGCCACAACTCTGCCACAACTCTGCCACAACTCTGCCACAACTCTGCCACAACTCTGCCACAACTCTGCCACAACTCTGCCACAACTCTGCCACAACTCTGCCACAACTCTGCCACAACTCTGCCACAACTCTGCCACAACTCTGCCACAACTCTGCCACAACTCTGCCACAACTCTGCCACAACTCTGCCACAACTCTGCCACAACTCTGCCACAACTCTGCCACAACTCTGCCACAACTCTGCCACAACTCTGCCACAACTCTGCCACAACTCTGCCACAACTCTGCCACAACTCTGCCACAACTCTGCCACAACTCTGCCACAACTCTGCCACAACTCTGCCACAACTCTGCCACAACTCTGCCACAACTCTGCCACAACTCTGCCACAACTCTGCCACAACTCTGCCACAACTCTGCCACAACTCTGCCACAACTCTGCCACAACTCTGCCACAACTCTGCCACAACTCTGCCACAACTCTGCCACAACTCTGCCACAACTCTGCCACAACTCTGCCACAACTCTGCCACAACTCTGCCACAACTCTGCCACAACTCTGCCACAACTCTGCCACAACTCTGCCACAACTCTGCCACAACTCTGCCACAACTCTGCCACAACTCTGCCACAACTCTGCCACAACTCTGCCACAACTCTGCCACAACTCTGCCACAACTCTGCCACAACTCTGCCACAACTCTGCCACAACTCTGCCACAACTCTGCCACAACTCTGCCACAACTCTGCCACAACTCTGCCACAACTCTGCCACAACTCTGCCACAACTCTGCCACAACTCTGCCACAACTCTGCCACAACTCTGCCACAACTCTGCCACAACTCTGCCACAACTCTGCCACAACTCTGCCACAACTCTGCCACAACTCTGCCACAACTCTGCCACAACTCTGCCACAACTCTGCCACAACTCTGCCACAACTCTGCCACAACTCTGCCACAACTCTGCCACAACTCTGCCACAACTCTGCCACAACTCTGCCACAACTCTGCCACAACTCTGCCACAACTCTGCCACAACTCTGCCACAACTCTGCCACAACTCTGCCACAACTCTGCCACAACTCTGCCACAACTCTGCCACAACTCTGCCACAACTCTGCCACAACTCTGCCACAACTCTGCCACAACTCTGCCACAACTCTGCCACAACTCTGCCACAACTCTGCCACAACTCTGCCACAACTCTGCCACAACTCTGCCACAACTCTGCCACAACTCTGCCACAACTCTGCCACAACTCTGCCACAACTCTGCCACAACTCTGCCACAACTCTGCCACAACTCTGCCACAACTCTGCCACAACTCTGCCACAACTCTGCCACAACTCTGCCACAACTCTGCCACAACTCTGCCACAACTCTGCCACAACTCTGCCACAACTCTGCCACAACTCTGCCACAACTCTGCCACAACTCTGCCACAACTCTGCCACAACTCTGCCACAACTCTGCCACAACTCTGCCACAACTCTGCCACAACTCTGCCACAACTCTGCCACAACTCTGCCACAACTCTGCCACAACTCTGCCACAACTCTGCCACAACTCTGCCACAACTCTGCCACAACTCTGCCACAACTCTGCCACAACTCTGCCACAACTCTGCCACAACTCTGCCACAACTCTGCCACAACTCTGCCACAACTCTGCCACAACTCTGCCACAACTCTGCCACAACTCTGCCACAACTCTGCCACAACTCTGCCACAACTCTGCCACAACTCTGCCACAACTCTGCCACAACTCTGCCACAACTCTGCCACAACTCTGCCACAACTCTGCCACAACTCTGCCACAACTCTGCCACAACTCTGCCACAACTCTGCCACAACTCTGCCACAACTCTGCCACAACTCTGCCACAACTCTGCCACAACTCTGCCACAACTCTGCCACAACTCTGCCACAACTCTGCCACAACTCTGCCACAACTCTGCCACAACTCTGCCACAACTCTGCCACAACTCTGCCACAACTCTGCCACAACTCTGCCACAACTCTGCCACAACTCTGCCACAACTCTGCCACAACTCTGCCACAACTCTGCCACAACTCTGCCACAACTCTGCCACAACTCTGCCACAACTCTGCCACAACTCTGCCACAACTCTGCCACAACTCTGCCACAACTCTGCCACAACTCTGCCACAACTCTGCCACAACTCTGCCACAACTCTGCCACAACTCTGCCACAACTCTGCCACAACTCTGCCACAACTCTGCCACAACTCTGCCACAACTCTGCCACAACTCTGCCACAACTCTGCCACAACTCTGCCACAACTCTGCCACAACTCTGCCACAACTCTGCCACAACTCTGCCACAACTCTGCCACAACTCTGCCACAACTCTGCCACAACTCTGCCACAACTCTGCCACAACTCTGCCACAACTCTGCCACAACTCTGCCACAACTCTGCCACAACTCTGCCACAACTCTGCCACAACTCTGCCACAACTCTGCCACAACTCTGCCACAACTCTGCCACAACTCTGCCACAACTCTGCCACAACTCTGCCACAACTCTGCCACAACTCTGCCACAACTCTGCCACAACTCTGCCACAACTCTGCCACAACTCTGCCACAACTCTGCCACAACTCTGCCACAACTCTGCCACAACTCTGCCACAACTCTGGCACAACTCTAGCACAACTTGGGCACAACTCTGGAAAAACGTTGGCGCAACTCTGGCACAACTCTGGCACAACTTTGGCATAACTCTGGGACAACTCTGCCACAACTCTCGCACAACTCCAGGACAACTCTGCCACAACTCTGCCACAACTCTGGCACAACTTAAGCACAACTGTTGCACAACTCTAGCACAACTTGGGCACAACTCTGGCATAACTCTGGCACAACTCTGGCACAACTCTGGCACTACTCTGGCACAACTCTGCCACAACTCTGGCACAACTTAAGCACAACTGTTGCACAACTCTAGCACAACTTGGGCACAACTCTGGCATAACTCTGGCACAACTCTGGCACAACTCTGGCACTACTCTGGCACAGCTTTAGAAAACCTTTGGCACAAGTCTGGCACCAATCTGGCGCAACTCTGGCTCAATTCTGGCGTAACTCTGGCACTACTCTGGCACAACTGTTGCACAAGTCTAGCACAACTCTGGCACAACTCTGGCACAACTCTGGGAAAACTCTGGCACAACTCTGGCACAACTCTGGCACAACTTTGGCACAACTCTTAAACAATGTTGGCACAACTCTGGCATGAATCTGGCACAACTATGGCACAACTCTGGCATAACTCTGGTACAACTCTGGCAGAACTCTGGCACAACTCTAGCACAACACAGGCGCAAATCTGGCACAACTCTGGCACAACTCTGTCACTACTCTGGCACAACTCTGGCACAACTCTGGCACAACTGTGGCACCTCTCTGGCACAACTATGAGACAACTCTCGCACAACTCTGTCACAACTCTGGGACTACTCTACCACAACTATGGCAAAACTGTGGCTCAACTCTGGCACAAATCTGGCACAACTCGGAAAAAACTCTAGCACATCTCTGGCACAACTCTAGCACAACTCTGACACAACTCTGCGACAACTCTGGGAAAACTCTGGCACAACTCTAGCACAACTCTGGCACAACTCTGGCACAACTCTGGCACAACTCTTTCACAACCTTGGCACAACTCTGGCACAACGTTAAGACCACTGTGGCACAACTCTGGCACAACTCTGGCATAACTCTGCCACACCTCTGGCACAACTGTGGCACAACTCTAGAACAATTCAGGCACAACGCTGGCACAGCCCTGGCACAACTCTGGCAAAACTTTGGGATAACTTTGGCACAAATCTGGCACAACTCTCGCACAACAGTGGTACACCTCTGGCAAAACTCTGCCACAACTGTCACACAACTCTGGCACAACTCTAGGACAACTCTGGCACAACTCTGGCACAACCCTGGCACAACTCTGGCACAACTCTGGGACAACTCCGGCACAACTCTAAGCAACTCTGGCACAACTCTGCCACAACTCTGGCACAACTCTGGCACAACTTTGGCTCAACTCTGGCACAACTCTGGCATAACTCTGGCACTACTCTGGCACAACTCTGGCACAACTCTAGCACAACTCTGGCACAACTGTGGCAGAAGACTCTGGAACAACTCAGGCACTACTTTGGCACAACTCTGGCACAACTCTGCCACACCTCTGGCACAACTGTGGCACAACTCTAGCACAACTCAGGCACAACTCTGGCACATCTCTGCCACAACTCTGGCAGAACACTGGCACAACTCTGGCACAAGTCTGGCACAACTCTCGCACAACTCTAGCACAACTCTGGCATAACTCTGGCCCAACTCTGGCACAACACTGGCACAACGCTGGGACAACTATAGCACAACTCTGGCACAACTCTAGCACAACTCTGGCATAACTCTGGCCCAACTCTGGCACAACACTGGCACAACGCTGGGACAACTATAGCACAACTCTGGCACAACTCTAGCACAACTCTGGCATAACTCTGGCCCAACTCTGGCACAACACTGGCACAACGCTGGGACAACTATAGCACAACTCTGGCACAACTCTAGCACAACTCTGGCATAACTCTGGCCCAACTCTGGCACAACACTGGCACAACGCTGGGACAACTATAGCACAACTCTGGCACAACTCTAGCACAACTCTGGCATAACTCTGGCCCAACTCTGGCACAACACTGGCACAACGCTGGGACAACTATAGCACAACTCTGGCACAACTCTAGCACAACTCTGGCATAACTCTGGCCCAACTCTGGCACAACACTGGCACAACGCTGGGACAACTATAGCACAACTCTGGCACAACTCTAGCACAACTCTGGCATAACTCTGGCCCAACTCTGGCACAACACTGGCACAACGCTGGGACAACTATAGCACAACTCTGGCACAACTCTAGCACAACTCTGGCATAACTCTGGCCCAACTCTGGCACAACACTGGCACAACGCTGGGACAACTATAGCACAACTCTGGCACAACTCTAGCACAACTCTGGCATAACTCTGGCCCAACTCTGGCACAACACTGGCACAACGCTGGGACAACTATAGCACAACTCTGGCACAACTCTAGCACAACTCTGGCATAACTCTGGCACAACTCTGGCAAAACTCTGGCGCAACTATGGCACAACTCTGGCACAACTTTGGAATAACTCTGGCACAACTCTGCCACAACTCTGGCACAACTCTGGCACAACTCTGGGACAACTCTGGCACAACTGTGGCAAAACACTGGCACAACTCTGGCACAACTCTAGCACAACTCTGGCACAACTCTGCCACAACTCTGGCATAACTCTGGCACACCTCTGGCACAACTCTAGCACAACTCAAGTGCAACTCAGGCATAACTCTGGCACAACCCTGGGATAACTCTGGCAGAACTCTGCGACAACTTTGGCACAAATCTGGCACAACTCTGGCAGAACTGTGTCAGACCTCTGGCACAACTCAGGCACAACTGTTGCACAACTCTGGCACAACTCAAGCATAACTCTGGCACAACTCTGGCACAACTCTGGCACAACTCTGGCACAACTCTCGGACAACTCTCGCACAACTCTGAACAACTCTGGCACATGTCTGCCACAACTCTGGCACAACTCTGGCACAACTCTCGCACAACTCTGAACAACTCTGGCACATGTCTGCCACAACTCTGGCACAACTCTGGCACTACTCTGGCACAACTCTGGCACAACTCTGGAACAACTCTGGCACAACTCTGGCACAACTCTGGGACAACTCTTGCACAACTCTGGCACAACTCAGGGACAACTCTGGCACAACTCTGTCACAACTCTGGCTCTACTCTGGCACAACTTTGGCACAATTGTGGCACAACTCAGGCACAACTCTGGCACAACTCTCGCACAACTCTGGCACAACTGTGGCACAACTCTAGCTCAACTCTGGCACAACATTGGCACAATACTCGCTCAACTCTGGCACAACTCTGGCACAATTCTGGCAAGAATATGGCAAAACCCTGGTACAACTCTGCCACAACTCAGCCACATCTCTGCCACAACTCTGGCACAACTCTGGGACAACACTGGCACAATTCCGCCACAACTCTGCCACAACTCTGGCACAACTCCGGCACAACTCTGCCACAACTCTGCCACAACTCTGGCACAACTCTGCCACAACTCTGCCACAACTCTGGCATAACTTTGGCAAAACTCTGGCACAACTCTAGCACAACTTGGGTACAGCTCTGGCAAAACTCTGGCGCAGCTATGGCACAACTCTGGCACAACTTTAAAATAACTCTGGCACAACTTTGCCACAACTCTGGCACAACTCTGGCACAACTCTGGGACAACTCTGGCACAACTGTGGCACAACACTGTCACAACTCTGGCACAACTCTGGCACAACTCTGGCAAAACTCAGGCACAACTCTGCCAAAACTTTGGCATAACTCTAGCACACCTCTGGCACAACTCTGGCACAACTCTAGTGCAACTCAGGCACAACTCTGGCACAACCCTGGCACAACTCTGGCAGAACTCTGGGACAAATTTGGCACAAATCTGGCACAACTCTGGCAGAACTGAGGCACACCTCTGGCACAACTCTGGCACAACTGTGGCACAACTCTGGCATTACTCTAGCACAACTCTGATACTAATGTGGCACAACTATGGCACAACTCTGGCACAACTCTGGCTCAACTCTGGCACAACTCTCGCACAACTCTGGCACAACTTTGGCACAACTCTAGCTCACCTCTGGCCCAACTCTGGCATAACTCTGGCACAACTGTGGCACAACTCTGGCACAACTCTGGCACAACTCTGTCACAACTCTGGCACAACTCTGGCACAACTCTGGCACAACTCTGGCCCAACTCTTGCAAAACTCAGGCACAACTCAGGCACAACCCTGGCACAGCTCTGGCACAACTCTGGCACAACTCTGGCACAACTCTGGCACAACCCTGGCACAACTCTGGCTCATCTCTGGCACAACTCTGGCACAACTTTGACACAACCATGGGACAACTCTGGCACAACTCTGGGACAAGTCTGGCACAACTCTGGCACAACTCTGGCACAACTCTGGCACAACCCTGGCACAACTCTGGCTCATCTCTGGCACAACTCTGGCACAACTTTGACACAACCATGGGACAACTCTGGCACAACTCTGGGACAAGTCTGGCACAACTCTGTCACAACTCTGGCACTACTCTGGCACAACTATGGCTCAACTGTGGCACAACTCCGATACAACTGTGGCACAACTCTAGCTCAACTCTGGCACAACTCTGGCATAGCTCTGGCACAAGTATGGCACAACACTGGCACAACTCTGGCACAACTCTGGGACAACTCTGGCACAATTCTGGCACAATTCTGGCAAGCCTATGGCACAACCCTTGCACAACTCTGGCACAACTCTGCCACAACTCTGCCACAACTCTGGCACAACTCTGGCACAACTCTGGGACAACTCTGGCACAATTCTGGCACAATTCTGGCAAGCCTATGGCACAACCCTTGCACAACTCTGGCACAACTCTGCCACAACTCTGCCACAACTCTGGCACAACTCCGGTACAACTATGCCACAGCTCTGCCACAACTCTGGCATAACTTTTGCACAACTCTGGCACAACCATAGCACAACTTGGGCACAACTCTCACAAATCTATGGCACAACTCTGGCACAACTCTGGCACAACTTTGGCATAACTTTGCCACAACTCTGCCACAACTCTGGAACAACTCCGGAACAATTCTGCCACAACTCTGCCACAACTCTGGCACAACTTTGGCACAACTCTGGCATAACTTTGCCACAACTCTGCCACAACTCTGGAACAACTCCGGAACAATTCTGCCACAACTCTGCCACAACTCTGGCACAACTTTGGCACAACTCTGGCAAAACTCTACTACAACTTGGGCACAACTCTGGCAAAACTCTGGCACAACTCTGGCACAACTTTGGCAGGACTCTGGCACAACGCTTGCACAACGCTGGCACAATTCTGGCATAACTCTGGCACAACTCTGGCAAAACTCTACTACAACTTGGGCACAACTCTGGCAAAACTCTGGCACAACTCTGGCACAACTTTGGCAGGACTCTGGCACAACGCTTGCACAACGCTGGCACAATTCTGGATCAACTTTGACATAACTCTGACCAAATTCTGGCACAACTGTGGCACAACTCTGGCACTACTCTGGCACAACTTTGGAAAACCTTTTGGCACAACTCTGGAAAAAATCTGGCACAACTCTGGCACAACTCTGGCACAACTCTGGCACAACTCTTGCAAAACTCTGGCACAACTCTGGCACAACTTTTGCACCACTTTGGCACAACTCTGGCACAACTCTGGCATAACTCTGGCACAACTCTGGCACAACTCTGGCACAAGTCTGGCACAACGCTGCCACAACCCTGGCACAACCCTGGCAGAACTCTGGGACAACTTTGGCACAAATCTGGCACAACTCTGGCACAACTGTGGCACACCTCTGGCAACACACTGGCACAACTGTGGCACAACTCTAGCACAAGTCGAGCACAACTCTGACACAACTCTGGCAGAACTCTTGCACAACTCTGGCACAACTCTGGGACAAATCTGGCACATTTCTGGAACAACTCTTGCACAACTCTGGCACAACTCTCGCACAACTCTGGAACAACTCTGGTACAACTCTGGTACAACTTTGGCACAACCTTGGCACAACTCTGGCACAACTCTGGCACAACTATGGCATAACTCTGGCACTACTCTAGCACAACTCTGGCACAACTCTGGGACAACTCTGGCACAACTCTGGTACAACTCTGGTACAGCTCTGGCACAACTCTGGCACAACTCTGGCC
Organism: Penium margaritaceum; assembly: GCA_023375785.1. NCBI lineage: Eukaryota > Viridiplantae > Streptophyta > Zygnematophyceae > Desmidiales > Peniaceae > Penium > Penium margaritaceum. The sequence continues at coordinate 17,167 of SZWC01019725.1, forward strand.
CAACTCGGGCACAACTCTGGCTTAACTCTGGCACAACTCTGGCACAACTTTGGCACAACTCTTGCAGATTTCTAACACGACTTTGGCACAACTCTGGCACAACTCTGTTACAACTCTTGCACAACTCTGGCACAACTCTGGCACAACTCTGTTACAACTCTTGCACAACTCTTGCACAACTCTGGTACAACTCTAGCACAACTCAGGCACATTCTTGCACAACTCTGGCACAACTCTGGCACAACACTGGAACAAATCTGGCACATTTCTGGAACATATCTTGCACACCTCTGGCACAACTCTGGCACAACTCTGGCACAACTCTGGTGCAACTCTGGTACAACCTTGGCCAAACTCTGGCACAACACTGGCACAACTCTAGCACAACTCTGGCACAACTCTAGCACTTCTCTGGCACAACTGTGGCACAACTCTGGCACTACTCTGGCACAACTTTGGAAAACCTTTTGGCACAACTCTGGAAAAAATCTGGCACAACTCTGGCACAACTCTGGCCTAACTCTGACACTACTCTAGCACAACTGTTGCAAAACTCTAGCACAACTCTCGCACAACTCTGGCAAAACCCTGGCACAACTCTGGGACAACTCGGGCACAACTCTGAGACAACTCTAGCACAACTCTGGCACAACTCTGGGACAACTTTGGCACAACTCTGGCACAGCTCGAACACAACTCTGGCACAACTTTCGCACAACTCTGGCACAACTCTGGCACAACTCTGGCCCAACTCTTGCTAAACTCTGGCACAACTCTGGCACAACTTTTGGACCACTTGGGCACAACTCTGGCACCACTCTGGCACAACTCTGGCATAACTTTGGCACACTCCTGGCACAACTCTAGCTCAACTCTAGGACAACTCAGGCACAATGCTGGCACAACCCTAGCACAACTCTACAAGAACTCTGGGACAACTTTGGCACAAATCTGGCACAACTCTGGCACAACTGTGGCACAACTCTGGCACAACTCTAGCACAACTCTGGCACAATTCTGGCACAACTCTGGCACAACTCTGGCACAACTCATGGACAACTCTGGCACAACTCTGAACAACTCCGGCAAAACTCTGCCACAACTCTGGCACAGCTCTGGGATAACTCTGGCACAACTCTGGCACAACTCTGGCAAACCTCTGGCACAACTCTGGCACAACTCTGGCACAACTCTGGCACAACTCTGGCACAACTCTTGCTAAACTCTGGCACAACTCTTGCGCAACTCTGGCAGAACTGTGGCACACCTCTGGCACAACTCTGGCACAACTCTGGCAACTCTAGCACAACTCTGGCACAACTCTGGCACAACTCTGGCACAACTCTGGCACAACTCTTGGACAAATCTAGCACAACTCTGAACAACCTTAGCAAAACTCTGCCACAACTCTGGCACAACTCTGGGACACCTCTGGCACAACTCTGGCACAACTCTGGCACAATCCTGGCACAACTCTGGCACAATTCTAGCACAACTCCGGAACAACTCGGACACAACTCTGGAAAATCTCTGGCACAACTCTGGCACAACTCTGGCACAACTCTGGCACAACTCTGGCACAACTCTGGCACAACTCTGGCACAACTCTGGCACAACTCTGGCACAACTCTGGCACAACTCATGCACAACTCTGTCACAACTCTGGCACTACTCTGGAACAACTGTGGCACAACTTTGGCACAACTCTGGAACAACTGTGGCACAACTCTCGCACAACTCTGGCACAACTGTGGCACAACTCTAGCTCAACTCTGGTACAACTCTGGCATAACTCTGGCACAACTGTGGCACGACACTGGCACAACTCTGGCACAACTCTGGCACAAATCAGCCACAACTCTGCCACAACTCTGCCACAACTCTGGCACAACTCCGGCACATCTTTGCCACAACGTTTCCACAACTCTGGCATACCTTTGGCACAACTCTGCCACAACTCTTGCACAACTCCGGCACAACTCTGCCACAACTCTGCCACAACTCTGGCACAACTTTGGCACAACTCTGGCACAACTCTAGCACAACTTGGTCAAAACTCTGGCACAACTCTGGCACAACTCTGGCAGAACGCTGACACTTCTCTGGCACAACTGTTGCACAACTCTAGCACAACGCTTGCACAACTCTGGAATAACTCTGGCACAACTCTGGGACAACACTGGCACAACTCTGGCACAACTCTGGCAGAACGCTGACACTTCTCTGGCACAACTGTTGCACAACTCTAGCACAACGCTTGCACAACTCTGGAATAACTCTGGCACAACTCTGGGACAACACTGGCACAACTCTGGCACAACTCTGGCACTACTCTGGCACACTTTTGGAAACGCTTTGGCACAACTCTGGCACAAATCTGGCACAAATCTGGCACAACTCTGGCCGAACGCTGACACTTCTCTGGCACAACTGATGCACAACTCTAGCACAACGCTTGCACAACTCTGGAATAACATTGGCACAACTCTGGGACAACACTGGCACAACTCTGGCACAACTCTGGCAAAACTTTGGCACAACTCTGGCACAAGTCTGGCACAACTCTGTCACAAATCTGGCACACCTCGAACACAACTCTGGCACATCTCTGGCACAATTCTGGCACAACTCTGGCACAACTCTGGCACAACTCTTACACAACTCTGGCAGAACTCTAGCACAATGTTTGAACCACTTTGGCACAACTCTGGCACAACTCTAGCATATCTCTGGCATACCTCTGGCACAACTCTGGCACAACTCTAGTACAACTCAGGCACAAAGCAGGCACAACCCTGGCACAACTCTGGCAGAACTTTGGGACAACTTTGGCACAAATCTGGCACAACTCTGGTAGAACTGTGGCACACCTCTGGCACAACTCTGGCACAACTGTGGCACAACTCTGGCACAGCTCAAGCACAACTCTGGCATAACTCTGGCACAACACTGGCACAACTCTGGCACAACTCTTGGACAACTCTGGCACAACTCTGAACAACTCTGGCTTAACTCTGCCACAACTCTAGCACAATTCTGGGAACAATCTGGCCTAACTCTGGCACAACTCTGGCACAACTCTGGCACAACTCTGGGACAACTTTGGCACAACCCTGGCACAACTCTAGTAAAACTCAGGCACAACTCTGGCACAACCCTGGCACAAATCTGGCAAAACTCTGGCACAGCTCTGGCACAACTCTGGCACAACTCTGGCACAACTCTAGGACAACTCTGGCACAACTCTGGCACAACTCTGGCACAACTCTGTCACAACTCTGGCACTACTCTGGCACAGCTATGGCACAACTGTGTTACAATTCTGGCACAACTGTGGCACAACTCTCGCACAACTCTGGCACAACTGTGGCACTACTCTAGATCAACTCTGGCACAACTCTGGCATAACTCTGGCACAACTGTGGCACATCACTGGCACAACTCTGGCACAACTCTGGCACCACTCTGGCACAACTCTGGCAGAATTCTGGCACAACTATGGCACAACCCTGGCACAAATCTGGCACAACTCTGCCACGACTCTGCCACAACTCTGGCACAACTCCGGCACAACTCTGCCACAACTCTGTCACAACTCTGGCATAACTTTGGCACAACTCTGGCACAACTCTAACACAACTTGGGCACAACTCTGGCAAAACTTTGGCACGAATCTGGCACAACTCTGCCACAACTCTGGCAAAATCTTTGGCACAACTCTGGCAAAACTCTGGCATCACTCTGGCACAACTCTTGCACAACTCTGGCACAACTCTGGCATAACTCTGGCACAACTCTGGCATAACTCTGGCACACCTCTGGCACAACTCTGGCACTACTCTGGCACAACTTTGGAAAACCTTTGGCACAACTCTGGCACGAATCTGGCACAACTCTGGCACAACGCTGGCATAACTCTGGCACTTCCCTTACACAACTATTGCACAACTGTAGCACAACTCTGGCAAAACTCTGGCACAACTCTAGCACAACTCTGGCACAAATCTGGCACAGCTCGAACACAACCCTGGCACAACTCTGGCACAACTCTGGCACAACTCTAGCACAACTCTGGCAAAACTCTGGCACAACTCTAGCACAACTCTGGCACAAATCTGGCACAGCTCGAACACAACCCTGGCACAACTCTGGCACAACTCTGGCACAACTCTACCACAACCCTGGCACAACTCTTGCACAACTCTGGCACAACTCTGGCACAAATCTGGCACATATCAAACACAACTCTGGCATAACTCTGGTACAACTCAGGCACAACTCTGGCTCAACTCTGGCAATCCTCTTGCACAACTCTGGCACAACGTTTGGACCACTTTGGCACAACTCTGGTACAACTCTGGGATAACTCTGGCAAACCTCTGGCACAACTCTGGCACAACTTTAGTACAAGTCAGGCACAACGCTGGAACAACCCTGGCACAACTCTGGCAGAACTCTGGGACAACGTTGGCACAAATCTGGCA
>SZWC01019726.1:0-10715 GCA_023375785.1 Penium margaritaceum
TTTTTTTGGAGGGACAACTGGGCCCTGGCTAGTGCAAAAAATGGAGGTGTGGGCTGGAGCGGCGAGCCCATTGATCAATGAGCTCATTAATCGACGAGCCCGTCAATTGATGAGGCCATTGGCTGAGCCCGTCAACAGGCATGCTCCAGAAGCTGCAACGCAGCTTCCCGACCAGGTGACAAACTCGACCGGCGGCGGCGAGCATCGTTGCCGTGCCTGCTCTCTCTGCTGCAACTACTTGTACTACTATGCCGTAGCAACTACAGATGCACCTGATACTAGAGTTGCCGTTGAGAATGTGTGTACTGCTGCTCCTGTTGCTGCTACGGTGATTACGGCTATTGTTGTTGTTGTTGTACCTGCTGCTATAGCTGTTGTTGTGAATGCGACTGTTGCTGCCGCTTCTGTAGCTGTTGCTGTTGTCAGGATATCTACTATAGCTACTGCTGTAGCTACTATTACGAGGTTGGCTACTGCTATTGCTGCAGTTGCTGCTGTTGTAGTTGCTACTGCTATAGCTGCTACTGCTAGTGTGGCTAGTGCTACCACTGCTCTGGCTGTTGTAGAAAGATGCAATGCAGCGAGGGGGTTGGCGCCGCCGCCACCATTGTTACTGCAGTTGCTCCTACTACGGATGTTTAGTGTAGCTGTACCTGCTGCGCCGAAGGAAGCTGGGTGCAGCTGATATTGCGATAGTGGCTACTGATGCAACGGAGGTGGCCTAAGCCACCACCACAATTGATGCACATCATCGCCAAGAAGGAAGCCGTGACGAGGGAAATTGCAATTCAGTAGTATTCCGCCTCAGGCTTTGCCGGAGGACAACGTGACGCGAGCCCTCAGCTGAAGGCCTCCACGTTGCCAGGACCTGTACACACCACCTAGCCCAGCCCGGCCCAGCAGAGATGCCTCCGGTGTCACTACTGTGTTCTGTGTAGTGAGAAGAAAGGATTGTGTCTCTCTATAGCTATGATACCATGAGGGAATGGAGAGATCCCCAAAGCAACGTTTGATGTGAGATTTCACGTCGCACAGAATGCAATGGAATGAACGATGCCTCAAACGGTGGAGAGACGGTGAAGATTCACTTTAAAGTGTAGAAGTTGGAATAGTGAACAAAAGAACAAACAAGTGCTTACGTCTAGTCTCACCCACGTGCGTGTAACCAGGCACACAAGTCCAACCAACCGGTCAGAAAACAGGCTAACCCAGGTGCAAGCTTCACAANTGGAGAGACGGTGAAGATTCACTTTAAAGTGTAGAAGTTGGAATAGTGAACAAAAGAACAAACAAGTGCTTACGTCTAGTCTCACCCACGTGCGTGTAACCAGGCACACAAGTCCAACCAACCGGTCAGAAAACAGGCTAACCCAGGTGCAAGCTTCACAATAACAGCAAGAGGGAACCCAAGAGACGTACGGGCTCCTCGGTTGTCTGAATGAAAAACCAGAGTTACTGGTGCAAAAGAAGTGCCAGGTGAAAGAATAGAAACTCTACGCAGTTTCATCTTGAAAGAGCAGGGATAGTGCCACTAAGAAAATGGGCTCTGGGAGGTGGTCACCGAGAAAACCCTCGAGATCACGTGAGGGCGTTCTGGCTGGTGCTGACACTGTCAAGGTAGCCGTCGAGTGTCTCCGTACACCGGCGAGCCATGACGACAATTCCAGAGGTCACCATGACTCACACACCAACAGAGATGTCGAGGGTGGGTCACTAGTAGGCAGGGGGGGTAGCGGACACCTGGCTCCACGTGGATGGAGTGGGGCTCCCTGGCTTGTGGGCGGCTGGACAGGGTGGCCTGAGGGTCGGAGACCCTCAAGCCCCAAGGTTTTAGCCTAGTTCTCTGAGGATTTCATCCAATCCATTACACAGATTGTTATCATTTGTTTTTTTACCAATATCATAACGATCTGTCTAGCCAGATAAGGTGGAAGAATGATCTAAAAGGACCCCCAATGTGTATTTCAAGGCCTTAGGCTGGAGAGGAATCCCAACGGGATGCATTTTCCAGGGGAAAATATTATGCCTCACATTTTGCTTTTATTTCAAGGACGTAATGAAATATTCTATGTTTTCTCCCTCTACATGTTACCCTTGTGGATCTCTTTTACCAACCTTCATTTAACGTCAATGCACAGATTGTCCAATGTTGAGTACGGGCCATTTTTAGAGTCAAAATGGCGTTCAAATACTTTTTACAAGTTTGGGAAAGTGGGGCGTGACTGTGGAGGATTCCCCACCCTGAAACACCTATAGGGTAGAGTCTAGTTCCACTCTACCTTGAAAGTATCCTTTAGCTGGAACAACGGCAAAGAGTGCCGCGATAGAAAATCCATCGCGTCACCCGTCCTCCACCCCTAGTTTGACACCAGGGTACTGTTTCCACTTGGCTAGGCCATGTGAAACAATAACGTTTCAAGAATAAGTTTTACAACCATGCCATGTGACGACTGCGTCCGCTTGTGGCGTGGTTCATCTCAGCCAATTTTACTCAGGCGGCCATTCGCCCGTCCTCGATTACGAGGACCTAAGTTTTGGGTTCCACACTTAGTCGTAAAATGGACCACTTTTGTCAGATTGGCGTGGGATCTTTGCATTGACAGACAAAATTCGATCGATCCGACGCATTATACAGCAAGAGGAGAGGATGACTTACCCTCTCCCCCTCTCTCACTTGGGCCTACAATGGGAGGAGGGAGGAGAGGGAACATTTCCCTCTTCCCCCTTCCTCTCACTTGGGCGGACGCTCCATGAGGGAGGAAAGGAGATGACCTCCCCTATCCCTCCCCATCTCATATGAACCAACGGTCCACAGGGGAGGAGAGGGGACGATTTCCTCTCTCTCCCCTCTCACATTGGCCGATGGTCCTTGGGATATGAGAGGAGATGACCTCCCCTTTCTGCCCCCTCTTACACGGACCGACGGTCCATGTGGGAGGAGAGGGGACATCCTCCCTTCTCCCTGACACGTGACAAAGATCAACCAAATGTCAAACACGACCAGAATTCAAAGGCAACACCTGTCAGAAACCGGGGTGCGGTTTCAACGTGGCCCGACAGGTCTTCTGTGCTCACGGCTATGTTTTGTGCGGGTGGTTCTGAGTCTAAGCGTGAGCTTTCTGGTCGCCCCACGCTATGTTTCTGGCAGTTGAAGACAAATGTGAGACAGTCACTTTTGCGCAGGGAATACCGTGATTTTGCATTAGTGTTTGAACATGGACATGATCTAAAAAACTGTAGGGCTAGTAATGAGCTCTCCAACGCACCAAACTGTGCGCGATTCGGATCATCGTAGCTCCCGCTATATCAGCCAAAGCGCAGCACCCCAAATCAGCCGCTCAGTTGGCGGCGCGCACCACGTCGCCCGCCAAGGCGCCCTCACACATCAAGGACCCATCAAAACACCATTCCAGAGGCGCAGATGTCCCTACGTGTAGCGGCGGTGCCCCTCGTGCCTTTAGGGTCTGTTTCGATGAGTTATTCATCGAGTTTGGTGATGGAGATTGATGTGGGTTGAAACCTGTTCGCGGACCTGCAGTCAGAATTTTTAGTAAGTCCCCGACTAGCAAACTGTACTAGTGAGTTTCGCACTCCGAGCCAGGATTTTGGCTAAGTCCCTCAGTAACAAACTGCAATACTGAAATCCGACGGATCATCCACCGGACGCCTCGGCAGATCTTCCGTAGCAAAATCTCCAGATGGCATTTTGTTACTCGTTCCGGTCAACTATTCACCGGAAGTCGAACCGCGGCCAGCTCCCAGAGCCACCGCGCACACCCCATCTTTGGAAGCCCATATCTCCCTCGTTGCTAGTCTGATTCCAGTGAAACAACTTCTATCGGATTCAACGACTCGTCAAATTTTAGGGGTAATCCTCCATTTTTGGATCCAAGCAATCATCAAGTCTCCATATCCGTCGACGAGGAGTTTCCTCTCTCTGGCGGCTCGTTGGCGCCTCTGGCGCAGCACTTGGGCATGCAGAGGGGCAATCTTCAACATTCTCCCCTTGCACCTGCCATGCCCGCTGCTCCTGCTTGCTCTCATTTGTCTTCCGCCGCACCCTCCAACCCATCATTGCTGGTCATCCCAAGTCTGGCCACGCTCAATATGTGCCAGTCGACGGGTTGCGCTTTGGCCGAGCAATCCGCAAGCATGTTGTGCGTATTGCAGTGCTGCAGCACCACCTGCCCCTTTTCAACCATGTCCCGTGTGTAGTGATAACGCACTTCAATGTGCTTCATCCTCCTATGCTGCTTTGGGCTGTTGCTCAGCGAGATTGAGCCGGTGTTGTCCTCTTGCACCACCGTAGGCTCCTGCTATGGCACGCCCAGCTCCCCATGTAACCTGTGGAGCCACACCGCCTCGTGGACCGCCTCGGCCAGCGCGATGTACTCTGCTTCCACTATGGAGGTGGTGACGTAGTCTTGCTTTCTGCTGCACCACGAGACCGTTGCACCAGCGAGGAAGAACACGTAGCCGGATGTGGACTTCCGCTTCTCCACATTGCCAGCGTAGTCTGCGTCCGTGTAGTAGACCAGACGCAAAGGGTACGCTCGTCCCTTGCCGTCGAACCTCAGGCGCGAGTGCCGTGTTGCCTGCAGGTAGCGGAGGATGCACTTGACCGCCTGCCGGTGTAGTGGCCCTGGATCGGCCACGTACCTGCTCACTTGGCCCACCGCGTAGGTCAGGTCCGGTCGAGTCACCACCATGGCGTACATGAGGCTGCCCACCGCCAATTGTAGGGCACCCCTGCTATTTCCTCCTTCTCTTCTTTTGTTTGCGGCACCATTGCCGCACTCAGTTCACAGGTCGTGGAGACCGGACTGCCAACTGGTTTGCAATCCTCCATGCTGTACCGTTACAACACCTCGGCCACGTATTTGGCCTGCCCCAACTCAAGCATGCGCGCCCTCCTGTTCTGCGTGATGCTCACCCCGAGGTAGTACTCTTGCCTCCCCATCTTAGACATCTGGAATCTGGTGCTCAGCTGCTCTTTCAGCCATTGTAGGCTGGGCAGATCCGTCAAGCACAAAATCAGGCCGTCCACGTAGAGTGCGTCGATATAATGGAGCTGTTTGTCGCACTGCACGGACACGCTGTGATCCGCCTCACAGCGCTTGAAGCCGAGTTGTGCCATGAAGCTGTCCATCTGTTGGTACCAGCATCTGGGAGATTGTTCTAGCCCGTACAACGACTTCTGTAGCTTACACACCTTGTCCTCCGGCGCCTCCACCTCCTCTGGCACCTCCATGTAGATCTCTTTGTCTATGATACTGTTAAGGAAGGCCGTTTTTACGTCCATTTGGTGGAGCTCCATGTCCTTCGCGGTCGCCACCGCAAGGATCGCCCGGATGCTTGTATACTGGGCAACGGGAGCGAACGTCTCATCATTGTATTCACCCTTATGCTGTGCGTATCCCTTTGCCACCAGTCGCGCCTTGCATTTGTCAACCACACCTTCCTTTGTGAACTTGGTCTTAATGACCCACTTTGAGCCGATGACCTTGGCATCATTAAGCCTGTGAACCAGCTCCCACGTATCGTTTTCCGTGATGGACGCTAGCTCCGATTTGATGGCTGCGTCCCATTGATCCCCTTTGGGCCGTGCAAGCACCTCTTGCACCGTAGTCGGCTCCGTTGATGTAGCCAGCATGCACCGCGTTATGCCAATCCATTGACCGGTGCTTGCGTTGAAGCGCTTAGCCGCTTTTTCGCTGCCTCCCGTTATGGCGCGGTAGCTTTGGTGGCGCATCGTCACTCTGCTGCGATCCCTCCGACTCCGCAGGTTCCGGTGAATCATCAACCGGACGGCTCCCCAAGGATCTCTCTTGCTCTGGCAAACCATCGCCCAAATGATTGGCGCCTCCGGTGGATTCTTCACCGACGACCAATGCACACTCTGCTGGGAGTGCGCGCCTTGGCACCCTATGTGCCTCATCCGCCGGATCCTTCCGGTGGATCTCCTCATAAGCTTGATTTTCATTGGAGTCCTCCGCGTCAGCTACCACCGGTTGTGCACCTTCGTGCTCTGATGGCCAATCCTCAACTTCGGCGTCTGCCGGCTCCTTTTTGTAGTCAAGGAGGTGGAACCACTCCCCTGTATTTGGAGAGTCCAACACGCCCGCGTCGTTGTTGCTGATGTAGCTCTGCTGCTCATCGAACTTGACATCTTGGCTGTGGATTACCTCCTCCTTATGCATGTCGTAGAGCCTGTACGCCTTATGCACGCTCTCATAGCCAAGGAAGAGATACAAATTTGCATGCGGCTCCAGCTTGCTGTCGCGCCTCTGCGTAGCCTGCACCACCGCGTGTGCCTTGCATCCGAAAACTTTCAGGTGTGCCACACTTGGCTTGCGCCCGCTCCAAACCTCCTGCGGCGTCTTCTAGCCGCTCTTCCCCTTCAGCATCGCTGTAGGAGTGAGGTTGATGGTGTAGCTCGCCGTACGCACAACTTCCGCCTTGAAGCTTCGCGACAATTTCGCATCCACCAACATGGTCTTTACCATATTCAGCAGCGTCTGGTTCGCCCGCTCTGCCACGCCATTTGACTAAGGTGAATACGGCGTAGATTGTTGCCATTTTATGCCCTACTGCTTCATCCACCCACTACAGTCCACATACTCTCCACCGTTGTCACTACGTAGCGCTCTGACCTTCCGGTCAGTCTGCCTCTCCACCGAAGCGACAAACTCCTTCAGACGGTCCAAGACCTCGCCTTTCCGCTTCATGAAGTACACGTATAGTTTTCTGCTATAGTCATCAATGAAGGTGACGAAGTAACGCGCGCCGCTCTTTGAAGCCGTCTTGAATGGTCCGCACACGTCGCTGTGCACGACCTCCAGCAGGTTTGAGGCGCAATTCACGTTCTCGTTGAACGGTTTGCGCCGCTCCTTGCCCAAAATGCAAGGCTCGCACTTTTTGTGCTTTGCTGCATCTGTCGCCTCTTCCGCACCATCGATGACGAGGCCGCGTACGAGCTGGCGCTTTGCCATCTCCTTCACAACCGCAAGTGAGGAGTGCCCCAGTTGTTAGTGCCAGGGCTCCAAATCAGCTCCCCCTCTTTTGCACAGGTTGACTGTGTGTTCTTGCAAGTCTGCTGAATCTGTTGCTGCCGGGATCACCTTGGTCTCCACGATGTAGAGGCCTCCCTTGCGCTTAGCCTCCAGCATGGGCTCGCCGCCACAGTCCTTCCGCACAACTGCCCCTCTTCTCCTGAAGAGCACCTCGTACCCCTTGTCAGTCAGGCGGCTAACACTTAGAATGTTAGCCAAGCCGGGTACGTGCTACACGTCCTTGATGACGCGCTGGACTCGCTTTCCGCCAACCATCACCTCCAAGTCCATGTCTCCCTACCCAGCCGCCAGCTCGACCTTGTCGTTCGCGACCACCATGGATTTGCGGGACTTGGTGTACTTGATGAACCCGACCTTCTCGACCTGGGTATGCTCCTTCACTCCGGAGTCAAGGCATCGCCAGTTGGCTTTCTTGAGGTAGTGGTTTTGAGTGCCGTTGAGGAGCGCACTCTTGCCTTTGGCATCTTTTCCACCGGCCTTTTCCTCCTCGGTGCACTCATGGGCCCAGTGGCCCTCCTTGGCATAGTTACGGCACGCACCCTTCTTGGTGCCCTTCTTGCCGCCGCAATGTCCGCCACCTCCCTTGGCCCCGCTTCCGCCACCACGCGTTTTGGTGACAAGGGCCGATGAGAACGATGAGGACTCCCCATAGCTCTGTAGCTGTGCCTCGTTGCAGATGTACTTTGCGACTGCGCTATAGGTGAGCTTGTCTTCTGCCCATCCTCCCAAGACTATGACGAGAGGGCTCCAACTATCAGGAAGGGCAATGAGGAGGGCCATCGCCTGCTATTGCGTGTCGATCTTCCACCCCACGTCATTGCATTGTGAGGCGAGCGACTCAATCTGCTGCATGGTGGTGATAAGATCATCTCCCTCCTCTATTCTCACTGTCAAGAGTCGCTCTATTGCAAAGATTTTGTTCGCCAGCGACTTGGATTGATGGATGGCACAGGGAATTTGCTAAGCTTCGGCTGCAAGCTGGCAGCCCTGGAAGTAGCCCCACTGCAACTCGGCCATCCCGAACACCAGCAGCATGAGCGCCTCCGTGTTCTTCTTTTTGAAGGCCTCCTTCTGCGCTTCCATTGCCGTCGCTTTGTCAAGGACTTCCGTTCCCTTCATGACCTCTAGCAGCCCCTTATGCGCGAGGTGTAGCTCAAAGTGCCACCTCCATAGCCCGTAGCCAAGGCCTCCTGCATAATTCTGGATGGGCTGCGTCTCCTTCTGTGCCATTTGCACAGTCTTCAACTCCGGGACCTCTCAGCTTGACGGCGAAGTCGTCCCTGACGACAATCTCGTCCGTCGCAAAATCCGTGAGCGATTTGCAGTCCGGTCATGGCCGTGGGCCCATAACCCTTTGTCAGAAACCGGGATGCAATTCCAATGTGGCCCGACGGGTCTTCTGTGCTCACGGCTATGTTTTGTATGGGTGGTTCTGAGTCTAAGCGTGAGCTTTCTGGTCATCCCACGCTATGTTTCTGGCAGTTGAAGACAAATGTGAGACAGTCACTTTCGCGAAGGGAATGACGCAATTCTTCATTAGTTTTTTAACATGGACATGATCTAAACATGTGTAGGGCTATTCATGAGCTCTCCAACGTACCAAACGGTGCGCAATTCGAATCACTGTAGCTCCTGCTACGTCAGCCAAAGCGCATCACCCCAAATCAGCCGCTCAGTCGACAGTGCGCACCACGTCACACGCCGAGGAGTCCTCACACATCAAGGATCCATCCAAAAGCCATTCCGGAGGTGCAGATGTCCCTACGTGTAGCGACGGTGCCCCTCGCTCCTTTGGGGTCTGTCACGATGAGTTATTCATCGAGTTTGGTGATGGGGATTGATGTGGGTAGAAACCTGTTCGCAAACCTGCAGTCAGAATTTGGACGAAGTCCCCGAATAACAAATTGTACTATTGAGTTTTGGACTCCGAGCTAGGATTTTGGTTAAGTCCCTCAGTAAGAAACTGCACTCCTGAAATCTGGCGGATCATCCACCGTACGCCTCGGCAGATCTTCCGGGACAAAATCCCCACATGAAATTTTGTTACTCGTTCCGGTGAACAATTCACCGGAAGTCGAGCCGCGGCCGGCTCCCAGAGCCGCCACACACACCCCAACTTTGGAAGCCCATATCTCCTTCGTTACTAGTTTGATTCCGATGAAACAACTTGATGAGTTGACACGTCACGGATATTGACAGGAAAACGTGTTTGAAGCAATGTCATTGACATGAATCCAATGTTTTTTTTGTAGAGATTCCAGTTTCTTGAAAACATAGGTGATACCCCTTTTCCACTACTAAAGTTGAAGGATACTATGCCGATCTCATTGTTTTCCACAAACCAACTACGAGCTTGCTGTTTGATTGGTGGGAATGACCAGCTACGTGGCCCATCCCCATCTCATGTTGTGTACCACCTAGAGTTTAAACAACTAAGAAATCTTAACTTCCAATCGTTGAATGTTTCTGCCCTTTGTTCAGTGTTGTATGACAGATCAGAAATGTTCTACCCCTTGTGGAAGTATGACCCCTGGACCTGTTGTGGTGTGACTCAACCTTGCTTTGTCTCATGTGAGATATAACCTGTGAGTACACCATGTGGGAGAGTGGTTCACTTAGCCATTTTGTTGATTTGGCCAAGTTAGAAGTCATGAGTTCGATCATGGCCCAATGCACGTCTTGTTTGCTATGGAAGCTTCCGAGAAAGAAATTCCATAGCTTCCTGAAAGCTACATGGTTGGTCTGTCACCTTGACACTAGGATGTTGATGTGTCAAGCCCACAATGCAAGTCCATCGGTGATGTGGCTAGGGTCAAGCCACTCCCAAGGAATGTGCTGTTGAGTTCTAGGACTGGACAGAAAGGTATAAAAGGACTTGTCTTGCATGCTTATCAATTAACCCTTGCTTGATGCTCTCTTGCATATTGATGACTTGAGCTCTTCTTGAGATGTAATGCTAAGGCGTTAGTACTCTTGAAGGTGAAGTGTATGCCTGATTAAGTTTCGGGTCCATGACACATATCAACAAAAGAAGAAGGTGTAAAAACCTTTGTGAGCTTTTTTGGTTTCGCGGCTTCTCTGCTAGAGGTGGTTAGCTTAGTAGCTAACAAAGGGTTATGGGCCCACTCCTTTGGTTAGAGAAGTTTCACGCACGCAACTGCTAAAGTCACAAGCAGTGAGAGCACCTTCTCTCTCTCACCCAACTTCTCTATTTGTAGGTAAATCATCAGCATGAGAGGAATGCAACACATCTGCACCTTTCTACCTTGGGTGTTGACATCAGCCTACATCAGCCTACATCTGGATGCAACAGCCAATGTGAACAAGGGAGGCAGTTGCCGCATCTCACCAATAGCTTGCAGCGGCCTCAAACAAAGGTACATAGGCATCAACAACAAGTGCAGCAGCTGTAGCAGTTATAGCTGTAGGGATGGCAGGGACAGGGGGAACCAGGGAATCATTTGCCCATCCTCAAGTTTGATGGAGAGGGGTTTGCCCTCTGGAAGTGGCAGTTTGAGATAATCATGGATGACCGAGATCTTCTAGGATGTTTTGACGAAGTGTTTTTTTTTTTTTTTCTTCAACCACAAACCAGATACATTGCCCATATACATTTCACCAATACACTCTAGCGTTTTGGGG
>SZWC01019727.1:17904-34940 GCA_023375785.1 Penium margaritaceum
CCCGCCGCCTCTTCATCCCCAGCCTCTGTGTACGGTGATTTCATTAATGGTGGAGACCAAGGCGCCAGATGGAGCCATAGAAAGTGTAAGAGTTGGGTGACAAACACTTTTGGAAAGGATCAGCAATTGACAGTTGGTGTTCAAGTAACTGCTTGGAAGCATCCCAACTTTGCAGTTGCTGAAGTAGTGATGCAGCACAGTTAGGAGACACACTAGCATGCAGGGGTTTGGCTAAAAGTAGGACCAATGCTAGTACTCCCTGTAGCATTATACACCGCCGCTTTCTACTGCAGTACTAAAACGTATTAGCTAGTGTGCAGGTTGGGCAGTGGCATTGTTAACACAGTTTGCCGGAACCCACACTCATTGCTTAGTCTGCCCACTTAGTCTGTTGCACTAGCGTCGAAGACTGAGAGCTCTGGTTCGTTCCTCAGAAGTGCGCGGGTCAGAGCTAGCGCCACAAAGCAGCTGGAATGAATCAATGACTACCTAGGAATTAAAATGAGCAACTAATTGAGACACCTCCTGGTTATAGCCTCACCTCAGCTCTGTGAGGCTTGTTACTCAGAAAACCAGCGAACCAAGAAAATCCTAGCATTATCCTATCCAGGAAAACTTCCTAGGTGAGCCCTGTCGGACACTAGACAGCCCACAACCCGGGTGTTCGATTTGCCTTGAAAGTAGACCATGCCAAAATAGGCAAGTTGCGAACGCAGTCGTGAAGTCAAAATCATCAAGAAAAGTGGCGACGAGGAGTTACGGCTACCCGAACTTAGGCGTCTACTTCATTATTTCAGACAACAAACTACGACTACTAATGACATGGCAGCCAACGGTTGTTGCTGTTGTGCACTGCCTCACTGACTCATACTGTGACTTCTTGGCTGGTGTACATGCTCCTGCAGATGGCTGATTGGATGGACATTCAAGCCGACTGGGCACTGCTCGGTGGAGTGAACATGTCACCGTGAAGCCGAGCGTGTGGTTCTCCTTCTCCTCGTGCTTCTGATAGTGTACCTTCGCACGACTAGCTCCATAAGCAGCTACCCTTGGTGGTCATGTCATCAGTAGTCGTAGTTGGCTCTCTAAAATAGTGTAATTGACGCCCAAGTTCGGGTAGCCATAACTCCTCATAGCTTGTTCATTCTGACTGCACGACTGCATTTGCATCGTGGCTATTTCGGTATGGTCTAGGTTGTAGGAAAAACGGATAACGCCTTGGTTTTGGGCTGTCTGGGATCTGGCAGGGCTCACTTAGGAAATTCTGCCGGACAAGATAACTGTAACTCGCGTGTTGACACTGAGCGTCCAAAGGCTCTAGCGAGCTAAGAAAATTCACGTTGTTAAGATTAATGACCGTCGTCCTCGTCAGAGTGGTGTTTCCTTGCCCAAGTCGTCATGGCTTGCCGCGCCTTTCGAAGCCACGTTGTTGCTTTGCTTCGAAGTAATAGATTATTCTATTACTTAACAAAATCTATTCTGTGTTTAGAAAAAGCAATGGAACCATCCATAACCCGTTTAGTACTATGCATTTGTTGATATGGTCATTATGGAAGGAAGTTACTGTTCATTTACGCGTTTTTGCCAAGAATCGCGCGACCTCCTAGCTTTGATCGCGGAACAAGTGACCCCGCTTGGTGAAATCACGCAATGATTTTGTAGGGCTGTCTTGACCTTCATTTTCATGTTTCTTGTTAAAAATGCTTAGTGTTAAATTCCTCCCTCTTTAGTTACGCACTGCCCTCGGTTCCTTGTGTGCTTTAGTGATAGAGTTAGAGACCACCCTTCATCATTGTGGTGAAAGCGCCAATGAATGGAGAGAAAAACATTAGGATTTGGCAAAGTAACGTTCATAGGTAGTTCAACCTTCCAAGAGAAAAACATGTTTGCCACGCTTCCTCCCCCTTTACTAGAAGCGTCCCCACGATAGGTACCCGGGCGTCTCCATGACAAGGTACCCAGAGTGAGCCAAATCATGAGCCTAAGGGCATATGCTGTTATTCCCCTCAAGGGGGTTCGTGCCGGGGTGGTACCCCGGAGGGCACGTCGGTTTTGATGGGCAGCAAGTCCCTCCCAATACTCGGCGATTGCTACATGTGGCACTCACGTATTGTGGTCAGTTCCACAACCGGCCCAGTGGATGTGGTAATCCTTAGCCACTCGTGCATGCAAATTGCGTTCATGATGTTGGAGGATGCGGTGCACCTCACACTAGCCTTCCACGGCAAGGACTGCAAGAGGCGGTGGCTGAACGGACGCCTCTGTAGTGTAAGGTAAAGGGAGGCTCACATAAAATGCTCCATAAAAATCATGGATGCGCATGGCTGGTGGAAGGGCCAACCGATAAGCCACTCTTCCAATTTTCTGAATCACTGTGAAGGGACCAAGCCACTTCGGTAGCATCTTCTTTGGTGCACCCGGTTTTGTTAGCCGCACATTCTGTGTGCTCAATAGCACACGATCTCCAGGGGTAAATGATAACTTACGATGTTTCTGGTCGGCATAGGCCTTCTCTTGCTGTCGAGCGGCATGTAGGTGAGCCTTGGCATCCCGCCATAAGGCATCCATGCGTTCGGCAAAGGCCTGGGCGGAGGGTACCAGATCCTCACCACCCCCGTACTTCACCATGGAAGCGTGTACCACGGGATGTAGACCGAGGTTTAGGAAGAAGGGGATAAAGCCAGTTGAATCATTGACTGCATAGTTTACGGCAAATTCAGCAAAGACCGAGTAGTCAAACCAATCTTCCATCGTTGGTTCCACGTATATACAGAGCATTTGTTTAAGTGTTCGATTCATGCACTCAATTTGTCCATCTTTCCGTGGGTGAAATGCTGAGGACATGCTTTGCCGTGTTCCATACCGTTCTTGTATTGTGAGCCAAAATCGGCTAGCAAAATGCGGATCCCGATGAGAGATGATCTGGAGGGATTAACCATAGTACTTGATTACACCATCATAGAACACGCATGTCATTTCTTCGGCCATCACCCGGGTTGTAGTCGGCATGAAGTAAGCCATCCCCGTGGTGCGGTCTACCACGACAAGGATAACATTGGGGCCTTTTTGGGTATCCGGGAGTCCGATGATGAAAAGAAACCTTGCGAAGTAAGTTGTGATGCATCGGTTCCAGGCTACTCCACATGGGATTAGTAGTTTCGATGTTCTTGGGATCAGCATGGCTACTCCAGTTGAATCTGTAAAGTCAATTCTGATACCCGCGGAAGCGGGTATCTGTTTTTCACAATGAGTTTGTTCAAAGCCCGGTAGTCTACGCACATCCTCCAACCTCCATCGTTTTTATTCACAAAAGGATGGAGGCCCCAGACGGGGACGAAAATTGGTTCAATCCAGCCCTTCCTGAGGTATTCCTTGATTTGTGTTTTGGCTTCTTGTTGTTATTCTGGGCTTAGACGGTACACCGATTGAAAGAGGGACACCACCCCTTGTTCCAACAGGATGGTGTGACCGACCGCACGCCTGGGTGGCAACCCATTCGATGGAGGTTCAAACACATATGAGAACTCAGAGAGGATTTTGGAAACCCCTGAGGGTACGTCACTTTCTACATCATCATCGAGTTTCTTTAGTGTGACAAGGAAACACCAACAGCCCTACCTCAGCCGTCGTTTTGCTTGGAGTGCTGTGCGGCTCACTTGGGGTAGGGTCTTAGGGTGCTGAATCTGGGGGATTGGGGACAAAGTGATTGTCTGTTTTCCACTAGAGATTTGTTACGTCTTAAAGGTGAAACACATAAGCGCTTTGTGGCTCACCAACCATGGATCCCCTAACACAACATCGAAGGGGTCCATAAGATCCAACACCGTTAGGCAAACAGTGGTTGTGAAGCCGGGCAATGCGAGTCATGCTGTACACTCACCGATCACCGGCACCTCCCTTTTGTCAACGACAATCACCGTGCCTCTATGAGGAGTGTACTTCAACTGCAACGTGCCCAAAAAATGCTCCACTCACAAAGGAGTCATCTGCTCTGGTATCTACAAGGATGCGTGCTGTAGCACCTGCTAACTTGCCATCAAACTGCGTGGTCATGCTTGCTTCAGATTTGCATAGGAGAAGACTGGATAGGGGCTTGCCCTCCAAGTGTTCAATGCGATAGGCATGAGTGCTTCTCCGTAGCTCCATCATACTATTCATCAGTTCCCACATACGCTGTCCTTCTGTAAATGAGGCCAAAAACTTCGGTCCTTTGAAGGCACACATGTTCATCTCCGGACTGACAGGTATAGCCACCGTGATTGATATTAGGGAATTCATTGTGTGTGAATTATGTGCAGCTTCTATGACAGAGGGCCGAGTTTCCTTTGTAGCACTGACCGAACATGTACAGTTTTCCAAGTTCTCCTTGGTTGCATAGGTAAGTGGACATGACTCATCATGGAAGAGGGATTCAGGATTCATGATTAGTGCATAGATTGTTGAGAAACATGGTGCTTAAAGGAACCCAAAGGTTTTGAGATCATCATCACAAAACATGAATTTTCTACCCTCTTCCTCTCCATGACTCACAGCAACCCTAGACAACAATCCACTAGTGGCTACTGGGGGTCCTAAAAATCTTGCTCATGGCCATGCTGGAAACGGCGAGTGCGTCTGGCCTCTCCTCTCTCGAAATCCCGGTCCTCCTCACGAGGGCGTCCGTGTCTACCCTTGCCACCATGTGCACCAGGTGATGGAAACTGGGGCAGCCCTCAGGGAGGTGATCAGGCTCACTAAGAGCCGCCTAGGCAGGATCAATAGTTTGTGAGAGGGGGTTGCAGGTTGCACAGACAGAAATTACGGAAGCAAATGTAGGTTTGCAGAGGACGCGGATGTGTGAATCAACTCTTGAGTGAGAAACTAAATTGTCACAGATTTCTAAAAAGCCCTTATATGCCTCATTTGGCCTAGGGAGCACTGAGATACACTCTGTCAAAGTCTACCCTCTAGCACACTCTCCTGGCCTAGCGGGATGAGCGGCAGTCGCCTTGTCACACAAGAGAATTATTTCTCACACCACTTGGACGACCAAAAATCATTTTCTGCACCTTCCTTGACGTCTCTAGGAGGTCTTCCAGCCGCCTTTCTCCTTGAAGGCCGCTCTCAGCCATCCTGGCCAATAATCCTGCCGCCTTTTGAGCTCAAAATGCTCAGGTCGTCACTTGAACCCGACCCGTGATCTCCAAACTTTGGAAATCTATATCTCACTCAAAAGGACTCCGAATCGAGTTCCGTTAAGTGTGTTGGAACCTGTGAAACATTCTCTAAGCAACTGTCATGCCAGATGATTTTTCTCGAGAAACCTATTTTTGTCACATTCAGGCACTCTTGCATCCATCATTCTCCCACTTTGCGAGAATAAAAATCACACAAGTCTGCACTGTCCCCTCAGCTGCTGAAAGCGGTGCACTGCCAGCGGCTTGGTCAAAAAGTCTGCTAGCATCATGCTTGAAGGGCAGAAATCAATCTGCACCACCTGCTTTGCCACGAGCTCACGCATGAAGTGGTACCGCAAGTCGATGTGCTTGGTGCGGGCGTGAAACTCGGCGTTCTTCTTCAGAGCAATGGCGCTCATGTTGTCATAGTAGATGGTGGTGGCTGTGGTCTGCTGCTTTCCAAGGCTTGCTAGCAGCTCACGCAGCCACACAGCTTCCTTTGCTGCTTCACTGAGGGCGATGTACTCTGTTTCGGTGGAGGAGAGGACAACACACTCTTGCTTCTTGCTCCTCCAGCTGATTGCACCTCCCCCGAGCACAAACACGAACCCACTGGTCGACCTCCTTGTGTCCAGGTCATCTCCCCAATCTGCGTCACTGTAGCCGATGAGGATGGGGCTGTTGTTGCCGTTGAAGGTGAGGCAAAGGCTGCTACTGTTTTCCAGGTAGCGCAACACCCGCTTAACCACCTTCCAATGCTGTACGCCCGGATTCGCACAAGACTTGCTGATAACTCCCACTGCTTGGCTGATGTCGAGGCGCGTGCCGACTGTTTCATACATGAGGCTCCCAACTGCTGCTTGGTACGGCATTGCTTCCATGCGGCTACTCTCTTGCTTGCCGTGGGGAGTTTGCTTCATGCTCACCTCTGCTCCCACTTCCAGTGGTGTAGCGACCTTGCGCGCTCCTGCCATGTTGAAGCGCTTAACAATGNCGCCCGGATTCGCGCAAGACTTGCTGAGAACTCCCACTGCTTGGCTGATGTCGAGGCGCGTGCCGACTGCTGCGTACATGAGGCTCCCAACTGCTGCTTGGTACGGCATTGCTTCCATGCGGCTACTCTCTTGCTTGCCGTGGGGAGTTTGCTTCATGCTCACCTCTGCTCCCACTTCCAGTGGTGTAGCGACCTTGCGCGCTCCTGCCATGTTGAAGCGCTTAACGATGTCGCTCACATACGTGCTCTGCGACAGCTCCAATGTCTGCTGCTGCCGGTCGCGCTTGACCTGAAGGCCAAGGTAGTAACTGAGCTCTCCCATGTCCTTATGTCAAACCTGGCAGCAAGGGACTACTTCACATCGTCCAAGAGAGACTTGGAGTCAGATGCAATGAGCAGATCATCAATATAGAGCAAGATGATGATCTGGTTTGCCTCTTGTGTGCGCCCATAGGCAGCATGGTCTGCTTCACTGTGCACAAAGCCAAGGCCAGCCAACTGCTCATCCATCTTGTGGTACCATGCTTGCGGGGCTTGCTTCAGGCCGTAGAGGGCCTTCACAAGCTTGCACACCAAATCCTCCTTTCCCTCCACCACATACCCCTCCGGCTGCTCCATGTACAAATCCTCCTCAAGGTCACCATTCAGAAATGCACACGACAGATCCATTTGGTGCACCTCCCAGTCCATAGCAGCAACAAGTGCGAGGATCTCTCCGATGGATGGGAACTTTGCGACAGGTGCAAATGTCTCATTGTAATCCACACCCTCAGTCTACGCATACCCCTTTGCAACCAGCTCTGCTTTCTACCTGATCACCTTACCATCCGCACCACGCTTGCGCCTGAAGATCCACCGGCATCCGATCATCCGGCTGCCACGTGGAGCTTCCTTGAGGGTCAAGGTGCCGTTCTTCATGAGCGCACCATACTCTTCGTCTGCTGCGACACGCCAATCTGCCGCCTCAGCGCTACGCATGGCTTCGGAAAATGTGGCTGGGTTATCGGTGACTGTGAGGAAGAAAGCTCAAGATTAGATGACTCCGTTGGTGGTGGAACAGTGCACAGGTTCACCAGCTCCTCCAATGTCCTCTGTTTTCTTGCAAGGCGTTCGGATGGCCTCAGCGGCTCCCCACTGTCCTTTGCACCTTTGTTGATGCATGCGGACCGTTGTGGCAGCTGTTGTACGTTGTTTTGTTGCTCCTCCTCATCAGATTCGGCTGCAGGCTCCTTCTCCTTCTCAGCTCCCTCCACCTCCTTGTCGTTACCGCTGTCACTGCCATCTTTTGCACCGTCCTCTTCTGCTACCGAAACTTCTCCCACTTCAGGAACAAGTTTGGGAGCAAGTGGAACAGCAGTCATGGGGCTCCAAGTCCAGCCCTTCACGTCCTCTTGAAAGACAAAGTCGTGGCTGCGGATGATCTTGCGAGCAGCGAGGTTGTAGAGGCAGTATCCCATGGTGTCGTAGCCGAAGAAGGCCGCCTTCACCGACTTTGCGTCCAGCTTGTTGCGGTTGCGAGCAGGCACGTGCACAAATGCGCCACACCCGAAGACTTTCAGGTGCATTACTGTTGGCTTGCGTCCTGTCCACGCCTCCTCCGGTGTCATCAGCAGCACGGCGCGCATGGGGCTTCGGTTTTTCAGGTACACGGCAGTGTTGACCGCTTCCGCCCAAAAGGTTGGCGGGAGCTCTACGTCTTTGAGCATGCTTCGAACACGCTCCATGAGCGTGCGGTTTACGCATTCAGCCACACCGTTCAGCTGCGTCGTTCCATGTGGGGTGACCTCGTGCCTGATCCCGCGACGCTTGAGGAAGATGCGGAAGTCATTGGAGAGGTACTCTCCTCCACCGTAGGTGCGAAGCACCTTCAACCACCTGCCACTCTCATTCTGTGTAGCAGCAATCCACACCTTGAAAACATCAAAGCACTCATCCTTGCCAGCCAGGAAGGACACCCACATCTTCCTCGACTTGTCATCAATGAACGTGACAAAGTACAACTTGCCGGACAAGGACCGTGATGGCATGGGACCACACAAATCAGAGTGAACGAGTGAGAGAAGTTCAGCTGCCCCTTCCCCTCCCCCGTGAAAGGAGCACGGGCTTGCTTCCCTTCAAGCAGCTCTCACAAGCCGATGCACTAGGCTGCTTCACCCCCTTGAGCTCCAGGCCGCACACCATCTGCTGCATGGAGATGATGGCGCCAAAGCCGAGGTGACGGAGCCGGCGGTGCCACAGGCCGATGTCATGTTTTCCCTCTCTCGCCGCCAACGCTGAGTCAACTTCCTTCTCCGACGCCACGTAGAGGCGGTAAAGACCGTCCTCCTTGTTTGCTTTTGCAAACACACGGCCTGCACCGGCAGAGATGGTGCAGCCACCATTCTCAAAGCAAACCTGCATGCCTTCGGAGATGAGAGATGGGACAGAGAGGAGGTTAGCTGCCAGCCCCAGAACATGGAGCACCCCCTTCATACGACGTTCAACGTGCTTACCCTCAACGGAAGCACAAAACACAATCTCACCCGCCCCAACTGCCATTTGTACATGGTTGTCCCCCATGTACACCCGACGAGGCTCAATGACAGTGTAGACAACGAACCACTCCTGGCGACACGTCATGTACCGCGTGGCTCCCAAGTCGATGATCCAGAACAGGTCGGTGTTGTTGGAGACGTGCAGGACCCGGATGGTTGTCACGAATCGACTCTCCCAATCTGGGGCGTTCGCGGAAGCGTCAGAATGTTTTCCCGCTCCCACTCCAGCCGCAAGGTCCGCCTTCTTCTTGCGGCATTCGCGCGCCTAATGGCCCGGCTTTGTGCAGTTCCCCTTCTTCTTCCCTCCTCCGCCGTTGCCCCTGGTTGGTGCAGCGCCACCCCCATGACCAGAGTTGGTGATGAGAGCGACGTCTAGTCCACTTCTGCCCTCTTCTCCCTTGCGCCGCTCCTCCTCAAACAGTAGGTTCTCCTCCACATCATTGAGGGAGAGCTTGTCGCCACACTGGTCCAGGGCAACAATGAGAGGAGTGTGGCTGTTAGGAAGACCAGAAAGGATGGTTAGCATGAGCACACGCTCATTGACAGGGTCCTCAATCGCAGCAAGCTGGTCAAAGAAAGACTTCACCATGTTGATGTAGTCAATCATGGATCCGTACTCATCCATCTTCACAGTGTGAAGGCAACGACGCAGCTGCATATTCATGAGGATAGACTTGGAAGAATAAATGGAATCAAGCTTTTTCCAAAATTCCTTTGGCGTGAGGATGCCACGGACGAGCAGTTACTGCCGTTCGGCGAGGTGGAGGTAGATGGTGGCGAGGGCGCGGTCACGCTTCTCGCGGTAGGTACGGGCCTCAACAGGGGAGAGGGAGCTTTCTGCTGGTTCCTTCTCCTTCTTATCCACTTGGCTCCAGAGACCCTTCTCCATCAGCACCATCTTGATGTTGTTGCTCTAGTTGAAGAAGTTCTTGCCTTCGAACTTGGCGATGTTGACGCCGGCCACCACAGAAGTGGATGTCGCCATGGTAGTGCAACGTTCAGCCCACAAACGGCTCTCTCACACAACAGGGTGCAAGTAATGCCTCAAGGATGAGAAAAGGCCTTGTTCTAGCTGCGATACCTCTGATGGAAACTGGGGCAGCCCTCAGGGAGGTGATCAGGCTCACTAAGAGCCGCCTAGGCAGGACCAATTGCTTGTGAGAGGGGGTTGCAGGTTGCACAGACAGAAATTACGGAAGCGAATGCAGGTTTGTAGATGATGCGAATGTCTAAATCAACTCTTTAGTGAGAAATTAAACATTCACAGCTTTCCAAAAAGCCCTTATATGCCGCATTTGGCCTAGGGACTACTGAGATACACTCTGTCAAAGTCTACCCTCTAGCACACTCTCCTGGCCTAGCGGGATGAGCGGTTGTCACCTTGTCACACAAGAGAATTATGTCTCACACCACTTGGACGACCAACAATCGTTGTCTGCACCTTCCCTGAAGTCTCTTGGAGGTCCTCCAGCTGCCTTTTCTCCTTGAAGGCCGCTCTAAGCCGTCCTGGCCAATAATCCTGCCGCCTTTTGACCTCAAAGTGCTCAGGTCGTCACTTGAACCCGACCCGTGATCTTCAAACTTTGGAAATCCATATCTCACTCAAATGGACTCCGAATTGAGTGCCGTAAAGTGTGTTAGAACCTGTGAAACTTCCTCTATGAAACTGTCATGCCAGATGATATTTATCGAGCAACCTAGTTTTGTCACGTTCTGGCACTGTCATATCCATCACTAGGGCGCTGCATGGCTGCAAAGGCCTGGCCCTGGCGTTGGCCGCGCTGAGGGTGCGCATGGCCTGCTGGGGCATTTCCTTGGCCCTGGCATTGTCCACCTTGCTTCTGGCCACCCCCATGGAAGCGATTCTGGCCCGCGCTGTTTGGGCGATGCCTGCCCTCGCCCTGGCACCAGCCATGCCCGTGGTGCTGTTGGCCGTTTTGTTGTCCCTGCTGCTGTTGTGACTACTGTTCCTGATGACGATAGTCACGTGCAGTGTGTCCAGCTTTGTTGCAGATCCTACAGATGACAATACCACGGGGTGTGTTCTCTCCATCATGACGACATAGATTCTTTGACGGCTCCAAGTTGACATCTGCAGAGCTCTTTGGGGCACCGCCTGCTGGAACTGGTGGCTCAGGTGAAGTTTGGCTCTTGCGTGCATTGCGATCCCAAAGTCTAGAGATCATCTTGTAGACCTTAAAAACACGTATCACAAGAGCGCGTAGAATCTCCCACTGCTTTCCGTTGTCCTGGAGGAAGAAAACCCGAAACTCCGGGTTGCCTAAGCCAGTTAGAATAAAGTCAATTTTGGCCTCTTCAGTCAGGTGACGCTCGTCCACCTTCTTTGCTATCTTGAGAAAGGTATCCACATACCTCTCCAAGGACATGCCTCCTTACACGTAAGCTTGCAAATCCTTCTTCGCCTTCTGAAAGTCAGCGGGTTTTGAGTAGAGCTCACGCATGAGTGCGTAGTATTCCTCCCAACTTGGGCCGGATTGAAACTGCTTCTCCTCTGTTAGCTTCTCAAAGGATTGTGGCTTGAGGGAGAGCACTCATTGAACACCCCACTCCTCCTTATCAACCTGGGCAAGGTGTAGGTAGCTCCCAAGAATTTGAGGAATGTATTGACGTCTCCCGGTCGATCGTAGCGATTTGACCGCCCCAGCACAACACAGCCGCTGGTCACCCTCATCCTTTGGGCTCGAGGTGGTGTAACTGTGGCCCTCATCCGAGGTGCATAAACTTGTGCCCGTGGTGCCGATTCACCGACTAGAGCATGAAGCACGTTTTGAGCAGCCCTGCACATATTCTTGACGCTTGTGCGCTCACGACGCTAGAAGATCTGCTCCACCTCATCTTCAGATGCATGGCGTGCAGCTCCCATGGCCAGATTGAGTACCGCCCGCTGGTTTACGACTTCCTTCACACAAAGGGTGTCAAGTGCATGCTCTGCCAACTTTGCCTTGTGCTTAACAGCTGCCAACTTGTGGACCATCTTGGCGCTTCCTTCATAAAGCATTTCATTGAATCGTTACGTTGTGAACACCCATTCACAAAGGCTGGCACACACCACGTTACCATAGTATGCCAGCTCGCCCATGATGGTCATGTCGAGATCCATGTCTTCTGAAGAGAGGCCGGCACAAAACTTGTCAAGGTGGCCTTCGACATTTAGGCGATGCGTAACACTACCAAGTGCATGTTCAGCCACCATGAAGATTGGAGGATTTGCCTGTTGGCCTCCCTAGCTCTGTGCGGTGGGGATAGCACGTCTGCCTCCATTAGCACATTGAGACACTCGCTCCACATCTGCCTCCTCAGCCGTTTCCATTGATACAGACTTCGTGATGTCACTTCCTTTCTTGGTGGTATTGTGGGCCTCAGCTTCTTCACCCACATCCTGCTCGGCCTCGATGACCACCTGGTCCGTTGGCTAGTCTAAAGACCTTTCCCCATGCTTGCCACGCTCAATGACCTCTTTGGGGTTAGTGACATTGGCTGCACCCTCTTTAGCAGCCTTTGAGCCTTCATTGGCCGGAGTCGGTTGAGCATCGTGGCCAAAGTTGAGCTCAACGATCAGCTTGCAGGGTTGCCCCTTGCCTTGTGGTTCGACTGCATGGGTGCCTTCATTCTGTTGCTTGTTCTTAGGAGCCTTTGGCTTCTTATCTTTCGGCGACGCCGGTCGGGACCTTTCCCTTTTTTCTGCCATTGGCTCTTGGCGTGGCTTGGGAAGGTGGCTCACTGGCGCCAATGTCCCGCAATGCTCCTTCGACCCCATGGGTGTTTGCTCATTCGAGCGGCATGGATGAAATTTGGAGGATACCCTATAACCAGAGAGAGTCCAGTCCCAAGACCTGCCGTCACTGTCGCAAGGTCTCCCTACGGGTCACCCTCTTTCCAATCTCCTTGCTTTGTAATCGTTTCTCTAATTTTTTTTAATGGGTGGAGGACACACTAGTAGTCAAGGTATGTTTCACTTCAAACCCTTCTTGAGAGGTGGGTAAGGTTCTTACATCCTACCCTCCTTCAGCTCATGAGAGGTGGACCGAGGTAGCTTGGGAGGTTCCCTCCTGCACCCTCTTGAGTGGTGGGCTGAGGTTCCCAAAGCGTACCCTCCACCTCGTTAGAGGCGAACCAAGCTGGCTTTGAGGAGTTCCTCCTTCACCCTCGTGAGTGGTGGACTGAGGTTCCCAAAGCGTACCTTCCTTCACCTTTTGAGAGGTGGACCGCTCCTTGCTTAGTCTGCCTTCTTCGCCCGCTGCAATAGAGTCTAATTCTAAGAGCTCTGATCTGTTAGTGAGAAGTGCGCGTGCCAGAGTTAGCACCAGAAAACAGTTGGAATGAAGCAATGACTAATTAGGAATGAAGAATGAACAACTAACTGAGACCCCTCTTAGTTCTATCCTCACCTCAGCTCTGTGAGGCTTGTTACTCAGAAAGCGAGCCAACAAAAAAAATCCTAGAATTGTTGTCACTCTACGCATTTTTAACAGAAAAAATGAAAATCAAGGTCAAGACAGCCTGGCAAAAACATTGCACAATTTGGCCAGGCTCAGTGACCTGTTAGGCGACCAAAGCTAGGAGGTCGCTTGATTGTTGACAAAAATGTGCAAAAAAAGAGGAACTTCCTTCCATAGTGAACATACTGACAATTCCGTAGTATTAAATGTACCATGGATGTTTCCACTGCTCTGTCTAAACAAAGAATGGGAATGATTAAAATAGCAAAAATAATCATTACTTTTGAGCAAAGTAATAACGTAGCTTCGAAAGGCGCAGCGAGTCATGACGACTCAAACAAGGAAAGACCACTCCGACGAGGAGGACGGTCATTCATTTTTGCAACGGTGACTTTTCCAAGCTCACCAAAGCCTTTCGACGCTGTGTCAATGCGCGAGTTAAGTTTGGTACCAAAGCCACAGCGACCGGTGAACTCACCGCTCGTCCTCATCTTGCCATGCATTCGTCACATTGCACGGGGAGTGTGCTATTGACGAGTGGAAAACTCATTTTGCAATTGCACTGGCAAAACACTACCTGCCAGTACTCCACATAAACCTACTCGTTCACTCTCACCCTCCCCAACCTTTCACAACCTACTTTGCCCCCAACTAGTCCACCCTTCCAGAACCTCTCTCTCCATCTCTCTCCTCTCATCCTCACCTCGCCCAACCACGAACTTGCGCCACTATCCATTTTGTCGCAAGGAGAGGCCAACGGTAGGAGGCAAGCCAAAACAAGGGATTGCTGGACCAGTTGCTTGTGTGGCCAGGAGCTGCTACGACAGCTTGGGAGACACACAAGGGCAAACTGGCTGTGATCAAGCTCCCAAGGCCGAATTTCCTTTTTTTCCTCCAAGGCCACAGAGATTTTTGAGTCAATCCCGGGTTCCTGGGTGGAAGGGAGAAGGGAGGAGCCTTATCTTGGTCTCCAGACGTCCACATTCCATGCCATTTTTTTTTGTTGAGTTCAGAAAAAAAATTCCTACTTCATTCTAGGACATTGAAGCCGTCCTTGTGCCATTTGGCCATGGGAAATTCATTTTTCAAGAGATTCTCACTCTCCTTTGGATTCTGAGTGCTTTAACCGTGCCCTACTTTCAAGAACATGGTCCTCAACCCTTCAAAAAAATCTTCTTGCAAGAAGGACCAACTTCTTCCACCAATCAAAAAAAATTGGGCTGGATCCGGACCTTTTGTAGCAGCAGGTTGCATCAAGAGCACTACAGGCTCCGCATCCCTGGGCGGTGCCACTCCGCGCTCGGATCGGTGGCGGCCCGGCGGTGTCATAGGAGACTCGTACAGTCCGGGATGCCTCTTGCGGACTTCCGGAGGATTTTGTACAGCAGGATCACACAAGCCCGGTAGCGGTTGCAGTGTAGGAGATATGCGCGTTATTGAGGTTGAGTTCCATGCTAGGGCAGGAACCAAACTTTCTGCAGCAATTGATTGTATCGGGAGCGGTGCAGGCCCGGTGTCCCTGGGCGGTGTGACTCGCGGCTCTGACCGGTGGCGGCTGAGTGGTGGCACAGGAGTCCTATACGGCCCGGGATGCCTCTTGCGGACTTCCGTGGGCGTCGGTGCATGAGGCTCACACTAGCCCGGCAGTGGTTGCAGTACATGAGAAGAGTGGAATGGCTGGCTTTTTAGAGGTTGAGGTATTCTGGAGGGCAGTGCTATTGAAGGAAAGATCACTGGATCTTGTGCTGTTGCAAACAGAGCACGATTGACCCTCTCATTGGGACTACTCAAGGACCAGCTGCGGCGTCGGGAGTCTCCAATGTTCCAAGAGTCTGTGGGGTCCAGTACACACGGCGGAGCAGCGGCACACATGACGCATTCAGATGATGGCCCTCAGTCCATCATCAAGCGAGTTAAAGCTACCAGTTTTCTTGGCAAGACGGTGCATGAGCGCCAACTGTGCTTGCTAATTTCCTTGACGGGTATTAGATCAGTTGTCAAGCCCGAATCCTGCATGGCCGTATCCACTATGCAGGCAGTTGGGGACAATTTTGCAGACCAGACTAGGTGGATGGAGTCACCTCGTCAGCAACAGTTGAGTCTTGCCCTTGCGTATTCATCCGTTGGTGACCCTTTTGATTACATCAATGATGAGAGTGGCAGTACCTGCACGGAAGACATTTCCACATGCTCTGTGGTCTCACTCGACTCTACCTTTTCTTTCTCTCTTGGCACGCGAGCGATAATCCCTCATCTTCTGATAGACACAAGCTGCGGTTGGGATGCAACACCCTCACTTGCATCCGTTTTTCCAGCACCTCAGCACGTTGCGAGTTTGGCCGACCCCCTGGAGGATGCAGCAGCACCGACTCCATCTTCTTCATCAACAGAGAGGCACATGGAGTCTAATTGCGAGTTCTATGGTCTACGCATGCAGCATTCAGTGAGACAAAGTTGGTCCTACGCGAGGCAGACATGGGCCACCTTCTCTTGTCTGAGGCAGATTACGTTGACTTACAGGAGAATGTAAAGATGCTTCTTTGGGAGGTGATGGCAGTGCAGGAGCGACTGTCAGTACATGGGGGCAACACTCCTACCAACAAGAGCTTTCCACCATCAGGACCTCCCACACTCATCTCAGGAGAGGATCCTATACCTGCTCCAAGTGTGATGTTAAATAGAGACACCACCACAGGAGGGGTGAGCATGCATTCAGTTCCCGATATCCTTGTTCCCAAAGACTCCATCATTGTTCCTCTTCCTACTTTTGCTTCCATCACGCACCTTCATCCACCCGCTTCAACTACTCCATTGTCATCTTTTTCCATGTGTTGTGGTCTGGTTCGTCGTTCCAACCCTCCTCCTCTTGTGGCGGTGCACCCTTGTGCTTTAGGCTGCTCTATCTTCGGAGGCCAGCTCTGCCACTTCATCCACGCTTGCGTGCTGCTCACTCATTCCCTTTCCTTTGGCATACAAAGATGCATCGTGGTAGAGAAAAGAGAGGAGGGACGGTGAGTTTGGACCCTTAGCAGTCCCACGAGGAGCCGTAGCTAGAGATACCACTATGTATTTTAGGGTGGGAGTAGACTCATACGTGGTAGGGGGAGATGTATCTGATGGAGAGACCACATGTTTTAACGCCCATGATCTGTTCTTTTTCAGGTACGGTATCAGCATCTCTATCGAGGACATTGGTGCCACGTTCATCTACCCAGGGGGAGTGTTGTGTGGACCTCAACTTGATACGACATCATAGGAGATGCATGGCCAGTAGTCCATGATCTGCCATGAGAATACTACAGCAGCCGGCGTATGGCTCATGCTACGTGCCTGCAGAGTCGCATTTCATTGCATGGAATTGCATGTGGATGGCAACAATCTATTGGTTGAGACCTAGACACTTGGTGGGTTGTACTAGTGTCACGAGGAGACCTTGTGATTGAGTGTCTTGGTGTGTGGCCATACTGCGTGTGGCATGTGCATGTGAGCAGGATTGCTCATAGTGGTCGAGACCCGGACACGTGTTGGGTTGCACCCGTGTTACGAGGAGATTCCCTTATGATCTTGTGTGTTGGTTTATGATGCTCTTGTGGCCAGCATAGAGACACCTGTTGGATTGCTCGTAGCAGTCAAGACCCGGGCATTGGTACCACCAGTGTCACAAGGAGACCCTCTTGTCGTCAGACTTGTGTATGATGTGCATGACTCCTTGGATGGTCGAGACCCGGACACTTGGTAGGATTTACCAGTTTCGTGAGGAGACCTTGTGACCTTCATTCTCCTCGAGAAGGAAACTGGGCCTAGCCTCTGTGCTTGGATGGGTAGCAGATGTGTGTGTGTGTGTGTGTGTGTGTGTGTGTGTGTGTGTGTGTGTGTGTGTGTGTGTGTGTGG
>SZWC01019727.1:36852-51879 GCA_023375785.1 Penium margaritaceum
AACACTCTAACTGCACGCCAGGTCTGCACCCGTACGACTGTTTTGGTGTTTGCAACTACCCCATGGCTGCAGCCGCAACCCGCGTCTCCTCTACACCCCAACCTTGGCTGGCTCTGGTCCCTCCCGAGCTCCCGCGTTGACAGCGGCAATTTCATTGATTTTAGCAGCTATCTCAGCAGCAGCAGTAAGCATAGCTTCTAGAGCACCTGCACCCGCAACTACAGCCATAGCAGTTGGTCCTCCACAGTTGATGAGCATCTGCCCAGCAGGACAGCTGGGCAGAACTCACCCTAGAATCTCCGCCAATTCTGAGCCCATGTCCATGTCATTCACAGCGAGGCGTGAGTGCAACTGCATCGAGGATGAGGTACTTCAAGGCCAAAGTAGAGTGAGAGCAGTGGTCACGTGACTGAAGTTGTGGCCTCCTGACGAGGACTACGACCCGACCGAGGACTACAAGTGGGAGGACGCTATAGAGTGCGCAACCCAATTCCAGTCAGTAGCTGACGACTCACCGACACCACGAAACTTGCCGGCCATTGGACCTCTACGGGACTCATGTCCTCGTCAACTTCCATGAGTTCACCTCTTACCCATTGAACGCGTCACTAGAGTGATCTTGCAGTCCTTGGTGGGGAAGCCCGAGCAACTCCCACGTGCATAGGTCCCACTCTTGCCATCATTATGCTTCTTTGGCTATCTTTGACTCTGATTTTGCTTTATCATCACCCTTTGACATCCTCTATTTCTTGTAGGCAACGCTGGTCTCCAGCGTTTTCATTGCCTCCACATTTGCTGTCAATGCTTGTGCTGCTTGTGCACCCGCCAACATTGCCACTGGTAGATCCATTGAAACATACGCAAAAGCCGCAGTCAATCAAGGCTCCCTTGTTGCACCTGCTGTCAACACCCATGTTGCTGCTACAGCAGACATAGTAGCAGTAGCGGCAGTAGTAGCCGCCATTGCTCTCTCCAACGTCGTGACCTCCATCCACACATGAACATCATAGGCTTTGTCTACTCCATTGGCATCAACGACCAGCTATCACGTTCTTATCCCTGTCTCTACAGTAGCAGTAGTTTCCATTCTCTTAGCTGCTGCCCTTGCAGGTGCTACGTGCCTTCTTGTCTCTATGGCCTCCACTTTGGCTGTCATTGCAGCATCCGCCACAGCTGCCCTACGTCCTCTCTTTCATCTTTGTCGCTAGGCCTCGTGAGAATGCCTCCTTTCCCTTTGTCTTCTCATTTGTCTCTTCATGGGCATGTTTGTGCATACACGTCAATTACCTTGCAGCACTGCCTTGATATGATCCAGTCATCACCCTCATTTCTCTCACGCGCACTGGGGCAGCTGAAACCCTGCCAAATTTTCTTTTGGTAGAATCACATCACTATCACTATGCCAATAGACGAGGAACAATGTGCTACACTCCAAGCGGAGATCCAGTGTGAGAGTGCTATACTTCAAGATGCACTCACTTTCCAACGTGTAGCGAAAGAGTGGCTACGTCGAAAACAGGATGATCAGGATACCTTTGCCGACAATATTGCTGATCTTGTCCTGAACCTTCTACAGCCTACGCTATGGTCTATCCTTTCTTTTTCCACTACTGCTAGAATCGCTGCCACATTTGCCACTACTCCTGCTTTTGCGTCCACTACCTCTAGCTCCAACCAGTCTGATCTCATTGCAGTAGTAGCAAGTCCAGTAAGTCCTTGTAAGGGCTGAAAAATGTACCCAAATTCTGGTACCAATAGATGGACAGCTTCATGGCGCAACTCGGCTTGAAGCCCTGTGAGTCAGATCACAACGTGTACGTGCGACGCGACAACGAGCTCCATCTGATCATCACACTCTATGTGGACGATCTGATTTTCTGCTCGACGGATTTGCGAAGCCTACAGTGGTTGAAAGAGCAGCTGAGAAGCATGTTCTAGAGGGGGAGATGGAGTACTTCCTCGGGGTGAGCATCACGTGGAACCGGAGGGCGTGCACGCTTGAGCTAGGGCAGGCCAGATATGTGGCCGAGGTGCGGAAGTGGTACTGCATGGACTGTAAACAAAGTGGCAGTCCAGTCTCCACAACCTGTGAGCTGAGTGCAGCAATGGCGCCGCTAAAAGAAGAACGGGAGAACATGGCAGGGGTGCCCTACCAATGGGCGGTGGGCAGCCTCATGTACGCCATGGTGGCAACTCGACCAGACTTGGCCTACGCGGTGGGCCAAGTGAACAGGTATATCACTGATCCAGGGCCACTACACTAGAAGACGGTCAAGCGCATCCTCCGCTACTTGTAGGCGACGCATCACGCATGCTTGAGGTTTGACGACAAAGAGTAGTGCAACCCTTTGCATCATGCTACACGGATACATACTACACAGGCAATGCGGATAAGTGGAAGTCCACATCTGACTATGTGTTCCTCCTCACTGGTACAGCGGTCTCATGGTCCAGAAGAAAGCAGGACTGCATTGTCACCTCAATAATAGAGTCGGAGTACATTACTTTGGCCAAAGCAAACAAGGAGGCGGTGTGGCTTCGCAGGTTACTAGGGGAGCTAGGCATGGCGCAATAAGATTCAACAGTGTTGCGAGAGGACAACACCAGCACTATCTTGTTGACCAACAACCCAACGCAGCACAATTGGACAAGGCACGTCAACGTGCATTATCATTACGCATGGGACACGGTGTAGAAGGGACAGGTGGTACTGCACCACTGTAGCACATGCCAAATGCTTATGGATTGCTTGACCAAAGTAGAACCAATGGATCAACACATGATGAGCGTGGCCGGACTTCGTATGACCAGCTTTCAAGGCTGGATGGCGCAGCTGAAGATGAGTGACAACATGAAGGAGCAGCGGGATTGGCAGGTGCACATGGGTGAATGTTGTATTTTGCCCCTTAGCATGCCTGGGTGCGGTGCCAGGTGGCATCGAAAAGCCGTTGGAGGGGGGAAAAGCCTTTTGTTTCACTCCATCTGCTGGGAGAGTCCTCCAAATCTAGATTAGATGAAAGGTCCTGAAAGTTAATGAACAGCTGAATCTAGTGAAACTTGAACTACCTGTTGGAAAAATAACAAGGGAGATATGAGCTTCCAGAATTGGGATGTGTGCGGTGGCTTGGAGAGATAGCTGTGATTCGATTTCTGGTAGAAATTCAGCCGGAATGAGTAACAAAAGCACATCTAGGGACTTATCCCTCGAAGGCTGTCAATAAACGACCCCCGGGTGGAGGCAGTTCCAATGTGGCCCGACGGGTGTACTGTGCTCACGGCTGTGTTTTGTGCGGGTGGTTCTGAGTCTAAGCGTGAGCTTTCTGGTCGCCTCACGCTATGTTTGTGGGAGTCGAAGGCATTTGCGAGACAGTCACTTTTGCGAAGGGAATAACGCGATTTTGCATTAGTTTTTTTAACATAGACATGATCTAAATATTTGTAGGGCTAGTCATGAGCTCTCCAACGCACCAAACCATGCGCGATTTGGATAACCGTAGCTCCCGCTCCGTCAGTCGAAGCGCAGCACCCCAAACCAGCCGCTCACTCGGCGGCGCGCACCACGTCGCCCGCTGAGGCGCCTTCACACATCAAGGACCCATCAAACACCATTCCGGAGGCGCAGATATCCCTATGCGTAGTGGCGGCTCCCCTCGCGCCTTTGGGGTCTGTTTAGATGAGTTAATCATCGAGTTTGGTGATGGGGATTGATGTGGGTCGAAACCTGTTCGCGGACCTTCAGTCGGAATTTTGACAGTCCCCGAGTAACAAACTGCACTACTGAGTTTCGGACTCCGAGCCAGGATTTTGGCTAAGGTCCCTCAGTAACAAACTGCAATCCTGAAATCCGGCGGATCATCCACCGGACGCCTCGGCAGTCCTTCCGGAGCAAAATCCCCAGATGGCATTTTGTTACTCGCTCCGGTCAATTATTCACCGGAAGTCGAACCGCGGCCGGCTCCCAGAACCGCCGCGCACACCCCAAATTTGGAAGCCCATATCTCCCTCGTTACTAGTCCGATTCCGGTGAAACAACTTCCACCGGATTCAACAACTCGTCAACTTTCATGGGCAATCCTCCATTTTAGGATCCGAGCAATCCTAGAGTCGCCAGATTCGTCGACGAGGATTTTTCCTCTCTCTGGCGGCTCGTCGACGCCTCCCGGCACCGCACTTGGGCATGCAGAGGGGCAAATCTTCAACATTCTCCCCCTTGCACCTGCCATGCCCGCTGCTCCTGCTTCCTCTCACTCATCTTCCGCTGCGCCCTCCAGCCCATCATAGCTGGTCATTCCAAGCCCGGCCACGCTCAATGCGTACCGGTCGACGCGTTGCGCTTTGGTCAAGCAATCCGCAAGCATGTTGTGCGTGCTGCAATGCTGCAGCACCACCTGCCCCTTTTCAACCATGTCCCATGCGTAATGGTAACGCACGTCAATGTGCTTCGTCCTCGTATGCTGCGTTGGGTTGTTGGTTAGTGAGATTGTGCCGGTGTTGTCCTCTTGCACCACCGTTGGCTCCTGCTGCGGTACGCCCAGCTCCCCCAGCAACCTGCGGAGCCACACCGCCTCCTTGACCGCCTCGGCCAGCGCGATGTACTCTGCTTCCACTGTGGAGGTGGCAACGCAGTCTTGCTTTCTGCTGCACCACGAGACCGCTACACCAGCGAGGAAGAACACGTAGCCGGATGTGGACTTCCGCTTGTCCACATCGCCAGCGTAGTCTGCATCCGTGTAGCAGACCAGACGCAAGGGGTCCGCCCGCCCCTTTCCGTCAAACCTCAAGCGCGCATGCCGCGTCGCCTGCAGGTAGCGGAGGATGCGCTTGACCGCCTGCCAGTGTAGTGGCCCTGGATCGGCCACGTTCCTACTCACTTGGCCCACCGCGTAGGCCAAGTCTGGTCGAGTCGCCACCATGGCGTAAATGAGGCTGCCCACCGCCGATTGGTAGGGCACCTCTGCCATATCCTCCCGCTCTTCTTTTGTTTGCGGCGCCATTGCCGCACTCAGTTCACAGGTCGTGGAGACTGGACTGCCAACTGGTTTGCAGTCCTCCATGCCGTACCGCTTCAGCACATCGGCCATGTATTTGGCTTGTCCCAGCTCAAGCATGCGCGCCCTCCGGTTCCGCGTAATGCTCACCTCGAGGTAGTACTCCAGCTCCCCCATGTCCAACATCTGGAATCTACTGCTCAGCTGCTCTTTCAGCTGATGTAGGCTCGGCAAATCCGTTCAGCACACAACCAGGTCGTCCACGTAGAGTGCAATGATCTGATGGAGCTGTTTGTTGCGCCGCACGTACACGCTGTGATCCGCCTCACAGCGCTTGAAGCAGAGTTGTGCCATGAAGCTGTCCATCTGTTGGTACCAGCATCTGGGCGATTGTTTTAGCCCATACAAGGACTTCCGCAGCATACACACCTTGCCCTCCGGCGCCTCCACCTCCTCTGGAACCTCCATGTAGATCTCTTTGTCTATGATGCCGTTGAGGAAGGCCGTCTTTACGTCCATTTGGTGGAGCTCCATGTCCTTCGCGGCCGCCACCGCAAGGATTGCCCGGATGCTTGTGAACTTGGCGACGGGAGCAAACGTCTCATCGTAGTGCTCCCCCTTACGCTGTGCGTAACCCTTCNTACAAGGACTTCCGCAGCTTACACACCTTGCCCTCCGGCGCCTCCACCCCCTCTGGCACCTCCATGTAGATCTCTTTGTCTATGATGCCGTTGAGGAAGGCCGTCTTTACGTCCATTTGGTGGAGCTCCATGTCCTTCGCGGCCGCCACCGCAAGGATTGCCCGGATGCTTGTGAACTTGGCGACGGGAGCAAACGTCTCATCGTAGTGCTCCCCCTTACGCTCTGCATAACCCTTCGCCACCAGCCGCGCCTTGTATTTGTCAACCACACCCTCCTTTGTGAACTTGGTCTTAAAGACCCACTTTGAGCCGATGACCTTGGCATCTTTCGGCCTGTCAACCAGCTCCCACGAATCATTTTCCGTGATGGACGCCAGCTCCGATTTAATGGCTGCGTCCCATTGATCCCCTTCAGGCCGTGCAAGCACCTCTTGCACAGTAGTCGGCTCCGTTGATGCAGCCAGCATGCACCGCGTCATGCCAATCCATCGACCGGTGCTTGCGACGAAGCGCTTCCCCGATTTTTGCTGCCTCCTGCTGCGGCGCGGTAGTTTTGGTGGCGCATCGTCACTCTGCTGCGATCCCTCCGACTCAGCACGCTCCGGTGAATCATCGACCGGACGGCTCCCCGAGGATCTCTCTCGTTCTGGCGAAACATCGCCCCAACGACCGGCACGTCCGGTGGATTTTCCACCGACGCCCGATGCACACTCTGCCTGGAGTGCACGCCTCGGCACCCTAGGTGCCTCATCCGCTGGATCCTTCCGGTGGATGTCCTCATCAGCTTGATCGTCATCGGAGTCCTCCGCGTTGGCTGCCACCGCTGGTGCACCTTCGCGCTCTGATGCCGCATCCTCAACTTCGGCGTCTGCCGGCTCCTCGTAGTCAAGGAGCTGGAACCACTCCCCCGTCTTTGGGGAGTCCACCATGCCCGCATCGTTGCTGCTGATGTAACTCTGCTGCTCGTCGAACTCGACGTCTCGCCTACGGATTACCTCCTCCTTGCGCATGTCGTAGAGCCTGTACGCCTTATGCGCTCTCTCATACCAAAGGAAGAGATACGAATTTGCCCGCGGCTCCAGCTTGCTGTCACGTCTCTGCGCAGCCTGCACCACCGCGTGCGCCTTGCACCCGAACACTTTCAGGTGTGCCACACTTGGCCTGCACCCGCTCCAAACCTCCTGCGGCGTCTTCCAGCCGCTCCTCCCCTTCAGCATTGCTGTAGGAGTGAGGTTGATGGTGTAGCTCGCTGTACGCACAGCTTCCGCCCAGAAGCTTCGCGGCAATTCCGCATCCACCAACATGGTCCGTACCATGTTCAGTAGCGTCTGGTTCGCCCGCTCCGCCACGCCATTTGACTGAGGCGAATACGTCGTAGTTTGTTGCCATTTTATGCCCTGCTGCTTCAACCACCCGCTACAGCCCACGTACTCTCCATCGTTGTCGCTGTGTAGTGCTCTGACCTTCCGGTCAGTCTGCCTCTCCACCGCGGCGACATACTCCTTCAGCCGGTCTAGGACCTCACCTTTCCGCTTCATGAAGTACACAAAGAGTTTTCTGCTGTAGTCTTCAATGAAGGTGACGAAGTAACACGCGCCGCTCTTTGACGCCGTCTTAAATGGTCCGCACACGTCGCTGTGCACGACCTCCAGCAGGTCCGAGGCGCGATTCACGTTCTCGTTGAACGGTTTGCACCGCGCCTTGCCCAAGATGCAAGGCTCTCACCTTTTGTGCACTGCTGCATCTGTCGCCTCTTCCGCATCGTCGATGACAAGGCCGCGTACCAGCTTGCGCTTCGCCATCTCCTTCACGACTGCGAGTGAAGAATGCCCCAGTCGTCGGTGCCAGAGCTCCAGATCAGCTCCCCCTCCTTTAGCCAGGTTGACGGTGCGTTCCTGCAAGTCTGCTGAATCTGTCGCCGCGGGGATCACCTTGGTCTCCACGATGTAGAGGCCTCCCTCGCGCTTAGCCTCCAGCACGGGCTCATCGCCACCGTCCTTCCGCACGACTGCCCCTCTTCTCGTGAAGAGCACCTCGTACCCCTTGTCAGTCAGGCGGCTAACACTTAGAATGTCAGCCAAGCCGGGTACGTGCTGCACGTCCTTGATGACGCGCTGCACCCGCTTTCCGCCAACCACCACCTCCACGTCCATGTCTCCTTGGCCAGCCGCCGGCTCAACCTTGTCGTTCGCGACCACCATGGATTTGCTGGACTTGATGTAGTTGATGAACCCGACCTTCTCGACCTGGGTATGCTCCTCCGCTCCCGAGTCAAGGCATTGCCGGTTGGCCTTCTTGAGGTAGTGGTTTTGAGTGCCGTTGAGGAGCACCTTCTTGCCTCTGGCGTCCTTGCCGCCGGCCTTTGCCTCCTCGGTGCACTCACGGGCCCAATGACCCTCCTTGCCGCAGTTACGGCACGCACCCTTCTTGGCGCCCTTCTTGCCGCCGCCATGTCCGCCACCTCCCTTGGCCCCGCTTCCGCCACCACGCGTTTTGGTGACGAGGGCCGATGAGGACGACAAGGACTCCCCGCAGCTCCGTCGCTGCGCCTCGTTGCGGATGTACTCTGCGACCGCGCCATAGGTGAGCTTGTCCTCTGCCCATCCTCCCAAGACTGTAATGAGAGGGCTCCAACTGTCAAGAAGGGCCATGAGGAGGGCCATCGCCTACAGCTGCGTGTCGATCTTCCACCCCACGTCGTTGTATTGTGAGGTGAGCGACTCGATCTGCTGCATGGCGGTGATGATATCATCTCTCTCCTCGATTCTCATTGTCAGGAGTCGCTTCATTGCGAAGATTTTGTTCGCCAGCGACTTGGATTGATGGATGGCACAGAGTTTTTGCCAAGCTGCGGCTGCCAGCTTGCAGCCCTGGAAGTAGCCCCACTACGACTCGGCCGTCCCGGACACCAGCAGCATGAGCGCCTCCGTGTTCTTCTTTGCGAAGGCCTCCTTCTGCGCTTCCGTCGCCGTCGCTTCGTCGAGGACTTCCGTTCCTTTCATGACCTCCAGCGACCCCTTATGCGCGAGGTGCAGCTCGAAGTGCCACCTCCATAGTCTATAGCCAGAACCACCTGCATACTTCTGGATGGGCTGCGTCTCCTTCTGCGCCATTTGCGCAGTCTTCAACTCTGGGACCTCAAAGCTTGACGGCGATGTCGTCCCTGACGACAGTCCCGTCCGCCGCGAAAGCCGTGAGCAATGTGCAGACCGGTCAGGGTGGTGTGCGGTGGCTTGGAGAGATAGCTGTGATTCGATTTCTGGTAGAAATTCAGCCGGAATGAGTAACAAAAGCACATCTAGGGACTTATCCCTCGAAGGCTGTCAATAAACGACCCCCGGG
Source organism: Penium margaritaceum (assembly GCA_023375785.1). NCBI lineage: Eukaryota > Viridiplantae > Streptophyta > Zygnematophyceae > Desmidiales > Peniaceae > Penium > Penium margaritaceum. The sequence goes on from SZWC01019727.1 coordinate 45,824, forward strand.
TGGAGGCAGTTCCAACGTGGCCCGACGGGTGTACTGTGCTCACGGCTGTGTTTTGTGCGGGTGGTTCTGAGTCTAAGCGTGAGCTTTCTGGTCGCCTCACGCTATGTTTGTGGGAGTCGAAGGCATTTGCGAGACAGTCACTTTTGCGAAGGGAATAACGTGATTTTTCATTAGTTTTTTTAACATGGACATGATCTGAATATTTGTAGGGCTAGTTATGAGCTCTCCAACGCACCAAACCGTGCACGATTTGGATAACCGTAGCTCCCGCTACGCCAGTCGAAGCGCAGCACCCCAAACCAGCCGCTCACTCGGCGACGCGCACCATGTCGCCCGCCGAGGCACCTTCACACATCAAGGACCCATCAAACGCCATTCCGGAGGCGCAGATATCCCTATGCGTAGTGGCGGTGCCCCTCGCGCCTTTGGGGTCTGTTTCGATGAGTTAATCATCGAGTTTGGTGATGGGGATTGATGTGGGTCGAAACCTGTTCGCGGACCTTCAGTCGGAATTTTGACAAAGTCCCCGAGTAACAAACTGTACTACTGAGTTTCGGACTCCGAGCCAGGATTTTGGCTAAGGTCCCTCAGTAACAAACTGCAATCCTGAAATCCGGCGGATCATCCACCGGACGCCTCGGCAGTCCTTCCGGAGCAAAATCCCCAGATGGCATTTTGTTACTCGCTCCGGTCAATTATTCACCGGAAGTCGAACCGCGGCCGGCTCCCAGAACCGCTGCGCACACCCCAAATTTGGAAGCCCATATCTCCCTCGTTACTAGTCCGATTCCGGTGAAACAACTTCCACCGGATTCAACAACTCGTCAAATTTCAGGGGCAATCCTCCATTTTAGGATCCGAGCAATCCTAGAGTCGCCAGATTCGTCGACGAGGATTTTTCCTCTCTCTGGTGGCTCGTCGGCGCCTCCCGGTGCCGCACTTGGGCATGCAGAGGGGCAAATCTCCAACAAAGGCTTCCGTGTCGTTCTGGTAGATAATATGCTGGAATCAATAGTATAGGTTGTTACTGGAGAACTTAGCCAAAATCCTGGCTCAGAGCCCGAAAGTCAATAGTTCAGTTTGTTACTCAGAGACTTTCTCAAACTTTTGACTGCAAGACTGCAGAAAGGTTTCAAAACGTGTTAATCCCCACCACCAAACTCAATGATTAACTCATAAAACACATCCCAAAAGCATAGGGACACCACCACTATATGTAGGGACATCTTCATCTTTAAAAAGGCATTTTGATGGGTACTTGACGTGTGAGGGCGCACCAGCAGGCGGGCATTATGCATGCCACCAACAGAGCGGCTGGATTGGGTTGCTGCGCTTTGGCTGATGTTGTGGCAGCTACGGTTAATCAAATCTCACACGGTTTTGTGTGGTGGGAAGCTTGAGACTAGCCTTGCAACTCGTCAGTTCATGTCCATGTCCAAAAACTAACGCAAAATCCCATGTTTCTCTCCGCAAAAGTGATAGTCTCACAACTCTGTCCAACTCCCACAAACATAGCATCAGGCTACAAGAAAGCTCAGGCTTAGACTCAAAACTCGCAAAAAACACAGCCGTGAACACAGTGAAGACCTGTTGGGTTTCGTTGGAATCGCCACACACAGTGTCGGTTTTATGACATATTGTATGGCTGCCTCAGCCATGCGAGCTGGTTCAGGACCAGATCAGCAATCTGGTTGGCAAAGGTGTCCTGATCACTCTATTTTTGATGTAACCTCCTCTCAGCCAAATGCTTGGAAGCAAGTGCTTTCTGGAGTGCAGTCTGTTTTGTTCAGAGCCATATGGAATTGTGCCAGTGACGAGACCCCGCCAAGAAAATGCTTGCAGAGTTTCCCCCGCCCCACTGGGCATGGAAAAATGAGAGTGAGATTGGTGTCAACTTAAGGCTGTGCTACGAGGGAATGGACCTGGATGCACAACCATGCCCAGACAGAGCTAGGGGAGAGTGCAAAAGGAAAGAAGGCATTCTCACCAGGTCTACCGCCGGAGAGAGAAAAGTGAAGGCAGAGCAGCTGCAGGAAATGCTCCAATGACTGCAACAGTGGATGATGTAGAGACAAGAAGGTAAGCAGGACCAGTGAGAGCAGCAGTGGAGAGTGTAGAGACAAAATCCTTGAAATCCTTGTGCAGAAAAGGACTAGGAAGTGGTGACTGGTCACCGAGGCCGATGGAGTAGAGGAGGCCAGAGTCGTAGAAGTGTGGATGGATTTCACAGCGCTGGAGAGAGCAATGGCTGCTGCTTCTGCCAATACTAGAAATGCGACTGTTGCAGTAGTGACCTGGGTGACTGCGTTGAATGTAGCTGTAGTCAACTGAGACAATGGTCCCTCCTCTCTTGCTCATCAAGGTCGGAGAGATGTACATTGAGATTGAAACAAGTGAGATGGAAAGCCTTCCAGAGCAAGGTGGTAGCATGAGTGTTTGAGCACTCAAAGTGTTGGTCGCATCTCTGTTTCCATGTCAGGTGGAGAAGGATAAACTGCATGCACGCCCACAAAAAGTTGTTTTTTTTTAGGGGGATGTGCGCGGAAGAGAAGCATCCATTCTGGAGGACTTCTTTTAAGGAAATTCTGGACATATGAATGCTGAGTGAAACCGGTGATGGGGAGGGTGAAGGGGCATGTGAGGAAGCAGTGGGCATCATCTTATGTAGCACCACAAAATCTACGTAAGGATGTAGCCTCACTGAGGCTGGAAGCCACATGGGTTCTGACATGGATGCAACGGGTAGCAATGCAAAAGAGGATGTCTCTTTGTTTGGCAAGAAAGAGCAAGTTGCACAATATCGGAATGATTTCTCTCTAAGGAAGGCTGTATCCAATGGATGCATGGCATCGGGTCAGACAGAGTAAGAGAATAGATGGATGCGAGAGAGGAAGGAGGGATTTCATTTTTCGTTCAATAGACGTGTGACGTAGAAGGGAGACTCGGAAGAACAGGTAAACCAAGTATGGTGGACTAAGTAGTGATCTGAGCGATACACTGTGACAGCAACGACTGGATAAAGGTCACAAATGGGGATATCTCAAGGCATTGCAATGATTTTTGGGAAGGTTTTGGCCTTGCCTTTTTTCGTAAACAAGGGCTGAGGCAGTTTTCTTGCCGACAGTCTTGCACATGTACACTGTGCGAGGCCATTCTTGGAAGCGACAATGACTGTCAGTGTCGTATTTCTTTTTCATCTATCTTCCAGGTTGAGGGTTGGCATGCGAGTGGAGTGATCCATTCATGGGGTATTGACAGTGTTAAGGCATGACGCCCTATAGGTTATGTGGTGTTGATGAAAGTGGTACAGAGTTCAGCTGGGGTATGTGGATGTCATGTGTGGTCACTTTCTAGGATAAAGGCAAGGGCTCAGGCTAAAATTTTGTGAAAAAGATTCCCCTGACGTGAGCCTGCAAGGGGTACCCTCATTTTTAGGATATATTAGTTGAAAACAATAATTCATTGAGGAGAAAGTGGGGGAAAGGGGGAGGGCTCGCAATTTCAAGGTTTAAGTCATAAAATGCCTTAAAGTAGGCGTTCCACTGGTATGGGAACTTGTGCACCTTGAGAATTCTAGGGTGACCTGTGAGAACCTGATAAGATTTGCTTACATGGTAGAGGACGGCCCCTATCCATAGAGAAGAAGGGGCATCTATCCATAGAGAAGAAGGGGAGGTCATGGTTGAAATATGCCACATGGAGTGATGTGCTGCGATTCTGGTTTCTGGCAGAGTGAATCCACAACCCCCCAGTTTAAAAGACGTACATATATCTGCTCCCCCGTGAACCAAACGGCTTGTTGTTGGCAGGGGTTTTGACACTGCTGATCAAGTTCAGGATTGTGCGGGTGATGGACTTTAGATGTTCTTTTGGGAGGGGAAGGATGTTTGCGTGGTAAAGAAAGGTCGGGATAATGAAAGTGTGGGTGACTGTGGTGCAACTTTCAATGGGGAGGTTGTTGAGTAGCCGAACATGTTGCAAGAGGAAAAACCTTCAAAAAGAGAATGTCCCAGGTGAAATCTGGGTGAATGACTGACTCAATTTAGAAACCTTAAATTCTCTTAGATCCAGGATTCCATGTGAAGTCAGTTGCTACAGCTGGGGCGAGGCGGTGAAGAGATCCTAATCCTATGGGAGCTGAATTGATTGGGTGCATCTCCGAGCCAGCTCCTTCAAACAGAGAGTGAAACAAGTCTTGTGTCACGTGGATTTTAGTGAAAGAGTCCAAGAAGATGGTAATGGAGTTAGCAAAGCCTTGGATTTGCAGGGGGGCAAGGGCAGACGGGGTGATTTACTCCTCTTAGGCAGGACCATCGCAGTGATATGCACTAGGGTTCCAAGTCTAGGATGAACAAAATCGGTGCTAAGGAGCATCCTTGTTGGACCCCTGAGAATACTGGCACTTGAGGGGATAAATGACCATTGAATTTAAGGTGGAAGAAAGACTCTGTGTGAAGCCGGTCCACCCAAGAGGTGAAAAAGGGGCCAACTCTAAAGGCGTGCAGAAGTTGGAGGAGAAAGGTGGGATCTAGGAAATCGCAGCCTTCCTCAAATGTCCAGGAGGACTAGGCCCGATAAATTGTCCTCCTCAAATCCCTACAATTTATCTAGGGAATTGTAGCCTTCCTCAAATTTCCAGGAGGACTAGTCCTTCTGCACATTTGAGGAAGAGTGGGAGGCCAGTACATCTAGCATGGCGGACATAGTCTGCTGATTTGGCGTTTGGGGAAAAAACTGGTCTGGTCCGGACTCATGGGGTGCTATAGACGGGGGTTAAGTCGGTTGGCAATGGCTTTGGCAATGGTCGTATAAACTGTGCAGAGGAGAGATATGGGTCAATAGTTCTGAATGTCATGGGGGTCACATTTTTTGAAAGAGGAGATCGAGAATAACTCCTTTCATTGACACAGGGAGCTGATTGGAGGAGTGAGCATGTTCAACCATGAGAAGAAACTGATGTTTGACTTCACTCCACATAAATTGGTAGACTTCTACTGGGAGTCCATCTAACCCCGAAGCCTTTACTTTTTTCAGGTCAGGGACCACATCGGTGAATTCTTGTGCTGCTAAAAAGGGGAGAGAGTGAGGTTGTTTTTTCTGTCTCAAGAGAGGGCAAACAATGGGAAACCAGGCATCTGAGGACTTTGGGACGGGTATGGCATGACTGGGAGAGGGGACTGTAGAAGGAAATGATGCCAGGAAGATCATCTTTGAGAAGTCCTTGGTCGTTTTTAAGCACATTGATGCAATTCTTGGACATGAGATGTTGTGCAAGAGATTCAAAGATTTCCAGTAGCAGTTGGATCTTGCGGTGGTAGGACATCCTTGCATGAAGTAAGATCTATCCAAGTCATCATTCCAGTACGAGCGCAGTTGACAGGAGATAATGTTGAGACGAACCCACCATTCCTTGTTGAGAGGATGATATTTCACAAGATGACGGAGACGTGCCACTCTGTTGTTCAATTGTGCCAGGATGGGATGGCACCATACAGCCTCCTTTTGTGAGTATTGGATAGAAAATTTTTGGAGGGTAGACTTCATGTTCCCCCACAATTGTAGCTGTTCCTTGGTAGAGTGGAGGATGGATGTGATTCCCTGTGCATAACCCTTGCGTTTGAGGAATGTTACATTGAGGTGCCACTTACTGTTTTCCAAGGGGCATGAGGGGTGATGAGGGGTGAGGATAGGGATATGGCTATTGTTGCTCAATTCCTGAGGCATGGGGAAGTGCTCGTGCTCAATGTTTTGGGACAAGAGCCCAGAGTATATGTAGATTGTATTGATTTTTTATGATGATTGATGGAAGGGGGATGTGTATGTGAACTCAAATCCGTTGGGATAACTTGAGTGGAAGGATTCATTGAGGGGTTGGGGGAACATTGAGTGAAAGCTAAGGGGAAGGGAGGACTATATGTGTTTCCGATTTGGAGTTGTGTCTAGGTGGGGGCCATCTAAGTCACCATTGATAATACGGTAGTTTTGGGGTGGGGAGGAGGCAAGGTGTGTTGTGACACGGTCCACGAGAGGATGTTATTTGGAGGCCCTGTTTGGCC